>LJPK01003260.1:7902-25933 GCA_001430945.1 Amauroascus niger
CCCGTCCGTCCCCTTGCCTTGCCCTGGATTTCCCCCAAGGGCCACCTGACCAGGCTCGACTTTCCACCCACCCACACACACCACCCCGCTCCCCAATGTCTCCCCCAGATTCCCTTTCAGCCCATGGATATCGATAGCTTTTATAACTTCTCCTAGGCGTCCTTCCACCACATCCCACTCCTCCCTTCTGATCCCAACTCTTCCTTTGGTGCTTCGACTATCTTTCTTCGAATGTCGTTAGTATGGAACTTTCGGGGCATTCGCTCCCGCTGCTGCAAAACCACCCAGAACTTGCACAAACTCTCCACCCCAATTCTCCCCCCTGCATGGTTATGCTAGGGAGCCATGTCGCATTTACGGCGGCAACACCACGATGCGGAGATACAATCTCTTGCTTCTCACCCATACGTGGTCCCTCGCCCTTTGCGTGCATCTGATTCCGTCTCCCCTCCTGCGATCCCAGAATTGGCTGCAGCCAGAGCATCCCGCAGGCCTGCACCGCACCACCGCCACCCAGTAATCGCGCACTCTGGCGCCGGTGGGACCTCGTCGACCCCAAGGAACCATCATCACCCCGTCTCGCATGCTGAATTTCCCATCACTAGTTCATCGGATCCAACTGCAGCTCCATTCAACGCTCCTTCGCGCCAGTACGATCAGCCTCAACGGCCACGGCGGCAGCCAGGCAACCCGTCCCAATCCGCCGCGAGCCCTGACCACAGCCCAGAGCTGCCTTTATCCCCCACGAGATTATTGGTAACTCACTCGGGATTTCCAATTCCACCGACGGGAATAGCAAGCTGCACTTCTCCCACTTCCAGTGTGTCTTCGTCTCCGTCTCTTGTCGGATCTCTGGGTGGATCGCCCACTTCCACGCTGCACAACCCCGTTTCGGCTTCCAATCCTCACCCGGCCAGGGCCAATCCTGCCATTCCGTCCGGCCCTCCCAAACCCCAAACTGCAGCCTCCATTCATGTCTCCGCGATGTCAGAGAGCAAGGGTCACCGAGTGCTGCCACGGACGTCATCGATAGATTCTGCCATTTCGTCACTCTCGTCGGCCTCCCATTCGCACAAGTCATCTCTCGACGCCAACAATGTTAGTCCAGCGGATATCGCGAATCTCATAGCAACTGTAGGATCGCCCGAGGCTGTCATCATACATCTGCTCAAAGAGAAACAGCATGGCGCGTCACAGAACGCACAGCTCTGGAAGTTGGTGGATAAACAACGAACAATGCTGTTGGCACTGAATAAAGATCTAGAGAGAGCAATGAAGGAGAAGGATAAGTACAGGAAACGCCTGAAAGAAATCCAGAATGCTCCTCCACCTCTGCCGTCGGACGCACCTCGCTCTTCAGCCCCGAATGATGATTCCAAGAAATGGGCAGGGTCAGAGATTACTCCGTCTAGTGATACTTCTCAAAGGCAACACCAAGCAGAAGACATTCGACGCGATACCAATGATGAGCTTAAGTCGTCACCTGTTGCCGATACGCAATCAGGTGATCCAGACACCGAGTCGCCCACAGACACTAACCCCGACGCGTCTTCAAATGCGACTGATTCACCCGAGAGTTATATCCCTCATGAGTACAGTGAAGATCTAAACCATGACGTTGCACAGGAACAAATTACCCGCTCGCAGGACACGGTGCAGGTTCGTGTACCTATGACAATCAATGATAGTACAGAATCATCCAGAAACCCTCCCCACTCAGGAACAAGCGTCAAAGTTCCACTACCGGTAAGAAAACCGCCTCCGGCACCCTTAAAGCTAGACGAGGCCCAAAAGGTCAAACCTCATATCGTTGTGGACAACCGTAAGACCCAGTCCGACTCCGATGATGACATACTGGCGGACAATGAGATACCAACACTTGAGCGGGGTCGGAGGAAGACCCGAGAAGAGGACGATAGATTACGGGAAGCCGTGATGCTGAAAGAACAAGAAATAAGAAGCCGGTCGAATAAGAAGAAGCTCAAACATTTTGAACCACCTGAAAGTGTGCAAAGGGAACAGGTCCAAGCATTCCTTGGTATTGGCCTGCCAACCAGCCCACGCTCCGGGATGACGCCGTCTCCGAGACTCGGCGGCCTACATTCCCCTCCACCTGTCTCGTTATCTGCCATGGTGCAGGCCCCAGCTTCGGAATCCAGTGTATCCGACAGATCGCGTTTAACCTCGCCACTGAGTCCCGGTTTACCCCAAAGTCCCAGGCCAGGAGACCGTCCGTTAGGATCGCCAATGCCACGCTTCCCCAAAGACCAGAGCACTCTAATGTCTCCGCCAATATCCCCAAGAAATACTGGACAAGGTCAATTTCAGAATATGCTGAATACCGTCATTGCTCCCCAGGGAATCTCTGGGGACGACACCGAGGAGAAGACAGTTCAGCAAGTGGAAAATACGAACCGCCGACCGAGCAACGATATTCCGACTTACAAACTAACAGTTGAAGAGAATAGCCCCATTTCTAATCGTGAGACCTCGCACACTATATACCGTGGAATGGCTTCCGACGACTATCCTGATTTGCTCCTACCACCTAGTGCTTTGACCTCCATTCATGTACAGGTTTCGTCATCCAGACTACGCCCAGCGCGTAGCAGCTATCTTGCGTTGAGGCCGATGGAGGAGGAGCCCGTGTTTACTCTAAGCGTCTTCTCCCGTGCAAAACGCGTTGAGCTTTGGCGTGTGGAAAAGGCAATCATTGCTTTGCCGCAATTAGACCATCATATAAAACAGCTTACGGATTTTTCCACAAAAATACCTGAGAGGTATATGTTTACCGGTCATTCTCCTGCGAAGGTTGATGCTAGAAGGGCTGCTTTGAATGCCTATTTTGAATCATTACTTAATCACCCGATGGACGAAGCTGCAGCACTAGTTGTATGTCAGTTTCTTACCGCGGATGCTATAGAACCTCGAGATGATGAGTCCAATTTACTGCACGGACCGGGGGATGGTAAACCCCCAATATCGTTTGGGCCCGATGGAAAGCCGAGAATGGAAGGTTATCTAACAAAAAGAGGCAAGAACTTTGGCGGATGGAAATCAAGGTATTTCGTTCTCAACGGACCCGAGTTGAGGTATTACGAAGCCCCTGGCGGGCCTCACCTTGGAACCATAAAGATACAGCATGCACAAATCGGTAAACAGTCGCCCTCTGGCAAAAGCCAGTCGCCATCACGGTCAGAGGATGACCCTGAGAATCAATACCGACATGCTTTCTTGGTCCTTGAGCCGAAAAAGAGAGATTCCTCTGCGTTGGTTCGTCACGTTTTGTGTGCTGAAAGCGATGAAGAGAGGGATGTATGGGTTGAAACCCTGCTCTGCTATGTGGAACCGCGCGATCCAGCCGATGAGTACCATGCGCAAGACTCAAAACCAACCGGTTCTGTTCCTTCCAAACCTCGTCCCCAGCCTACTCACGCAAAGAAAACGGGATCGGAAAGCGGGCAATTAGTCGCCTCGGACACACTTCAAGCGCTTAGTTACGACGATGTTGTCGCTGCAGAAGCGCCTGTGCGTGGCCCTGGCGGTGGCAAGGTCTCTCCTCCTGTCGGCTACATGACGGACCATCCAGGACGTCAATATGAGCAAGATAATTCCTCATCCCCCACACATAAAACAATCTCCGCTCCTACTAATGGAATGAAGATCCAGGATGCAGGCGCTTGGGGCAACAGAACTGTAACGTCCACGAAGGAGAAGAAGCGTAGTATCTGGGGCTTCCGTGCCGCAGCTGGGATGGATTTCGCCAACCAGGCGATGAGACAAGATTCGGTTGGTTCTATACACGATGCTTTCCTCGACCAGAGGGCGCCAGTACGGCCTGTTTTTGGGCTTCCTCTAGCGGATGCGGTAGAATTCTGCGGTCCTAGGGAATTCAATTGTGGGCTTCCTGCCGTTGTCTATCGCTGCCTCGAATACTTACGAGCCCAGAACGCCCATTTGGAAGAGGGCATCTTTCGACTGAGCGGCTCAAATGTTGTTATAAAGGCCCTCAAAGAAAGATTCAACACAGAGGGCGATTTTGATTTCTTCGAGGGGGATCGCTATCATGATGTCCACGCGGTTGCGTCTCTTTTCAAGCAATATCTGAGAGAACTACCAACAACGGTATTGACTAAGGAACTTCATATAGAATTCATCCGCGTTCTCGGTAAGTTTCATTTTTAATAGTTTTATCTCAAGTTTGCTAACAAAGAATGTGTTAGATTTGGATGAGAAGCATCAAAAAATTGCAGCATTCAGTAACCTCGTCCACAGACTTCCTAGGCCCAACCTAAATCTTCTTATGGCTCTCTCTCAATTCCTAATCGTCATTATCAACAACGCTAATGTAAACAAGATGACGGTTCGCAATGTTGGGATTGTGTTTGCTCCGACCTTGAACATGCCTGCGCCTGTATTTTCTTTGTTTCTCACAGAATTCGATGCAATATTCGGAGACCAGCCACCTACCGGCCATAACGCAAAGCCAGTTGAACTTACAATACATCATCAACGCTTAAGTCCCGAGGATATTCGGTCCCCAAGGCACCAGATGTTCTCGGATCTACCCACCCCTGCCTATGATCAAAATTCGTTCGAGCATCATAGAGCTAAAGAAGGAGAGGAATCCAAGCATCGCGGAAATTATAACACCGGGTTTATCCCTCTACATCCTACTTACGATCCGCCCCCAGTCCCGCATCAGCAGCAAGAAGAAGCAAGCCTAGCGCATCTCCGTTCCATTAACGGCTTGCTTGCTCCCGGGGCACATACCTCGAAAAGTAAACGAAGAGAAAGTTCTCTCCTATTCATGGACATTGGAAAGTGATATGAAACCTTTGTGTCCGGTTTGAGAATGTATCCCCTTGTACAGTTGTGCAGTTAACCGCCACTGTCGTGAGCGCGCCAATCTCCTCGCCCCTCCCATCGCTTGACGGAGTATCGTATTCTCGGAAAGCGGGGCCGCCCGTGAACCTCTACATCATCTTCTACCTTCGTCTGATCCCCGAAACTATCTATACTTTTATTGCATTTCAACCATCCGTCTTCTAGGTCATGCGTTCTGGCCAGCGTACTCCCTTTTAGACCTCACTGACCTTTCTAAAAGTCCTCAGGCATGACGATAATCTTCCCAGAATTATGCCAAATTTTAATGAGACGAGAGGTCGTTGGTCCTACCAAAGAAGGTTGGCTTGAGAATGCAACGAAAAGGCTACCGGACTTGTTTCTGTCGCCTATGCCCCTCTTTTTTTCTCGTTTTGTTCGTATATTGACGGGCGGGCTACAGTTCACATTGAAATTTTGTACAATTGGGGCACCGCGTCCCGCAGGGGGAGGTCGTATATTTGCCTTTCCTTGGGCTGAGAATTTATACCCCATTCGCATTCTTGCTCTTTGTACATAATTTATCCCTTATGCGGCTGCGCGGTGTCGATATAGTTTCATCTTTCATGTATTTCTCATTGATACTTATTAGCATGTGCTGTATTATGATTTGAATCATTGTGAATTCCCTGAATTGGTGATGATCAATTCTCTCAGTACTTGGATCTCTAGTTTGAATTCCACATTTAATCCATAGGGGATATTGTCAAGAACTTTCCCACTCGACTAAAAGAGTGAACACTCTCTAGCCAGTGCTAAGACGTATGCCATATGCCACTATGTTCCATTCCCTCTAACAAATATTACAATCAATTCATCTGGGTACAATGGACTTCTTGTTTGAATCCTCCGCCAAATCCTCAGGATGTAAAGGTGTGAAATGAATATTGCCCTATCCCAGCCTGCTTGTCCTCGAAAGACACCGAGATTTTGTAAAAATAGAGACTAGGTCGGTAAAGTAGTTTTGGTCTAATGTCTTATGTTGTGTGTATTCAACCGTGTGGGCGTTCATTCCCAGTCGGGCCTTTAGGAAATGCTCTTGAAATGGAATGACAAACGGGTCACCGGTGATGCGAGCTGGACCCCTTCTAGATTTCCGCACAACACTTTCCGATGGAGGGCCTCGGCCTAGTTACTGGTAGTCTGTTTTTAGTCAGTAGATGGAATCGGACTCCTTTGTAACAACATTTCATACCCCACATGAAGCAGAGCTCATCATTGAGATCCATTCCCATAACTCTCATCTGCACTGCAGGGCTCCATGTCAACCCATGAGGCTGTCAATCGCGAGGCATTTTTAGCAAGTAAGATCATCATGATAATTCTTCCGGGCTTTGATTCTGCAAGACCCTGGTCGACGGTTCTCACTGACACATTGACACACAGAGAGTATTTATCATTGGTAGTATCAACAGCATCAGTTGCAGCTTCCAGCTGTGTAGTTAACCCCTCTGCTACTGATAGACGGGCGTATTCTTGGGCAAACAGCTGAAGGTAGTTTCAACCTCACTCCTCCCACCATAAGTGAAGAGAGTGTCGTGTTGCTGCAGGTAGGCGTGGCCCGGCTGAGAGCGGCACTCCATTAACTAGCCTGGCTCCTAAATCAGCCATCGCAAGTAATGAAAGTTACAAAAGGCAGGGGGGCGCAGTCTATCAGATGGTTGCTATCGCTAATCCTCAGAAAGGCATGTTTGAAATACTCGAACTGTTGCTGGAGAACGAAAGCTTTAACTAAAGCTGTTGGTAAGTAACGTAATTCCCAAGCGAGCGAACCACCCAAGCGAGCGAACCACCAAAATCGCCATATCCCAACTAGCTAGTTTTCAATTCAATTATCTCAACACCACAACGCTCAATCAAATTAAATTAAATTACACACAGTTGAGGACATCTTAATCTTGTATGCCCCTGAGTACCACAATTGCTGCAGTGTGATGGAGCTCATTGATGTGGAGCAGACTCAGGTGGAGGAGGTCAAGAGGTTGAATAATCAGCTGTTCAACAGATGCTGCAGGCTCTGGAGCTGGAGATAGAAGATTTTGAATCTCTTCTCTAGTTAAATCTCCTACTTTCTGTTGAATTCAGCATCTAGATCTTTTGCATTTCTGCTTCTCTATCTCATTCACATTGAAAATATTCTGATATTGCTTCTTCAAAATAGTGGTGTTGACCATTCTGTATTTGCAGATCTTGATAATTTGATCAAGATCTTTCACAAAGTCTTGAGACTGACCCTTCACTAAGCTCTTGATCTTATCTGTCTGTCAGTGTAATTGTCATGGATTACTAGATGTTCAAAGCAGTCAGAATGTGATTGAATTGCTAGAGCTGCTGTCAGAAGAGATAGAGATTTATAGTTAAATATTCAGCTGCTGAAAAATATAGTCAGATTAAAAGAACACTATTTCAGTTGCTTTGAAGTCATTTTGAATGATCTGAGATTTGAAAGCTGCAGTATGAACTGCAGAGTAGACATCTAAAAAATCTGTCTTCTGAATGACATTGAATTCAAACCACATTTGCTGTTAAACTAGATCTTCATATACTTACTTTAAAACTGAGAAAATGCTCACATCTATGATCTAGTGACTGCAGAAAATGAAAAAAGTGAGATGACATATAAAGACATATTATAGCATTATTCTTGCAGATTTAATTGAATTCTGAAATAAAATGACTGTCATACTCATTCAGAATAAGAAGAATTGATCTGCTGATTCTGTGTAGATTTATTATAAAAATAAAGACTTATTGAAGTCATTTCAAATCTATTTCATCTGTAGTTCAGTCATTTGAACTAGTATCTAGTCTTCAGCTTTTTGAAAGATCTTCAAATCACTCTTTCAGCAAGCTCTGACTCTTAAAAATGAAATAGAGAGATAGAGTTCATTTAGAAGCATTTACAGCTTCAATCACAGTTATTCACTCACAATTTTCAGACTGTAGCAGTTTTGCTCTGTCATAATGCTCACTACTAGTAATAATTTTAGTAGTAGTATAAAGCTTTATGATAAAGTCAGTCTCATTAAAGTTGTATATATTCTCTGACAGAATTTCATACTTAGCAATTGTATCTTTCAAAAGCTTAAATCAATTCTTTATAATCTGCTGATCTTCACACTTAGCACAATTATGATTATAGTGTCTAAAATAGTGACTTTGAAGCTTCAGATGATGTGCCACTAGATTTGACACTCAGTTCTTGTCAACATGTAGAGAAGTGACTGTAGAGATAGTGGAATTCTGTATGATAAAAAGATAATTAGTTATATCTTCAACAAATGCTGACTGGGAGAGAAATTCTTGTTTAGTCTGATTCAATATTCAATCAACTAGTCTATCTTCTTCAGCAGAAGATAATTTGTGTGAATTTGTGTGTGCATTCATCTGAGAGGGTCTGTCATTAAGTCTATGATGTAGAATAGCATAGAGCACATTAAATAGCTTTGCAGCTTCATGAATTGAGATTTTTTCACAATTCTGAATAGATTTTATCACAAGTTCAAGTCTCCCCTCTTTCTCAATTGGATTTGAAGAATTTTTATTGTGAATTGATGGCATAATTGCGCGTTGAAGTGGAAGGATAGTTAAATTGGAAGATATTTTGGATGGTGGTTCACTCACTTGGGAATTACATTAGTTAGTTAATTACCGTGTATGTAATCAACTAAGTATTTAGTTAGTTACCAGATCTTGCATAACTGTATGTTGGAGAAGCCATGGTATCTGCGTGGCCTTGGTTGGAGGGAATTGGAAGCATTTTGATACTGGCACAAGCTATTGTCATTACATTTTTGTTTCATTTATTTCGACCATCATCGGAGATAAAACGACGGAATGATATGGGGAAAAGTGTAGTTATCAGTAAAAGATGCTAGTTGGAAGGTGAGAAACTAGTTCCATTCCTCGATATGTAACCCTAATTGCGGAGGACTTGTGTATCGCGCCACTATATGGCGGATCTTTCGGGTTATACAGGTTCGATTTCCGCTGGCGTTAGGGCAGTGGTATTTGGGAGATCCCAAACTCTGATGAATTCCATTTCATACCCTCTAAGGAGATTTGAATCGCAATAGTGAAATGTTAGGGAGGGTTCGCACTTCGTTGACATCAACTCAGTTTTGATTTCGCTCGAATATCGGCTGTAGGTCTTGCAAGGAGTTCCCATGAGTTCCAAAACTGCCACATTTGGCCGTGCTTAATTGTCGGCGACAATTCGTATTGGTCGAAACAGAGAAAATAATAATCAGCCCTCCATGACTTTTCGCCCTTAGCCCCGCTCGAACTGACATTTTGGGTCAACGGCGTTTTTTCGAGCGGTGGGATAGCAGTTTGGCAATATAGCGTCGACGTTGCTTGATAGGGTAGAGGGTGTGAACCAAGGGAGTCCGAGGGGTAGCGTGTAGGTGCGGATCAAAAGACGGTTCTTCTTTTCCTTCCGGTATATTTCGAATTGGACTTCACCACCTTGCCTTTCCTGGCCATTTGTTCTTTCTTTCGTACGATCCACGCCTTACTGCCCTTGATATCCGACGGGTTCGCAGCTTTCCTGATGCTCTGCGCTTTCTTCCTCGCATCTACAACCTCCACGTCGTCCATGCCTTTCACGACGCCCGTAATATCGCCTTGTAATCGACCGCCTCCAACGGTCAATACCAGATATAGCTTACCGTTCTTCGTACCGGGGTCATCTTCCAAAATACCGGCGCCAAAACCGGCTTTCATTGCTGCCGCACTGATCATGTTGCGTTGCGCATCGTTTTTCGGATAAAACTGGCATACCGCGCGAGCTCCACGACGTAGACATGCGTATAGTCCATCGAAGAAGCGGCGCAGACGCCCTTCGGGGCTAACATCCGCTGTTTCAGCGTTGCATAGCCACTGTATGGCACTGATACTGATCGCAGCATCGAACGTTCCTGGGCGAAAAGAGACTCCTTGTCCCATGTCGGCTAGAATGAGATCCCCCTCGACTTCTCTTTGAAGCGCAACGTCGAGCATGCTAGGAGCTATGTCCATTCCAATCCACATGTGCGGGCCGCCTTGAGAGTGCGGGACAGATGACAAAATCTCGCCAGACAGACCAGAGCCGCAGCCTATATCGAGGATGAGTGAGGGAGAGTCCAGCTCCAAGAGCTCTAGGGCGCGGTGGGTCATGTCTGACTGGATATTTTGGATCCGTGAGGATGAGGTGTATTTCCGTGACTCGGCATCATTGTAGTAAAGGTCTGGAGGCCTGTAGAGGGAAGGGTAAGCATGGCATACCAACATTAATGCACAATAAAAAACACAACATACAGCAAATCTTCAGGTCTTGACATCTTTGTGGCAGGAGTTTTGCCGTGAGGGGAGTTAGCTGTCGATAAATCCAACAGTTCATGCGTTTTTGTGGGGGAACACAAAAATTAAAGCAGTTAAAAAGTTTGGATTTTGATCTCTAGTTAACTAACTAGTGAGTGTGAATGGATATCCCGACAACATTCGATTGTGTGAATATGAGTATTACATCAACTCGTTTTATCTTGTTAACACGAAGCTTTTACTAAAAGCTTGGATCCATCCGGGAAAGTGCATTCAATTAAAGATTGAATCCTGAGTGTTAACTAACATCAAAGTCCAGCGAAACCCAGCTCCGAACTTGTGTCAGACCCTATCTTCTACACTGCACTGTCCAAGTATATGCATACTCAACTGCATGGAGAATCCGACTTGTTGACTTCTTTCGGCATACATCTACTGATCTAAAAGCCCACAATGTGGGTGCTTCTCCTTGTTGGATACCTGGGCGTGATAGCAGGCTTCTGCTTTCTCACACTTGCCATCGGTACGTCGCCAGCATATCCGATGGCCGGCCGTTGACCATTAATGCTCTTTCTGTCTTTTAGCCTCCGGACTCTACTATCTTTCAGAGCTCGTAGAAGAACACACGGTGCTTGCCCGACGCGTTCTATCGCGACTTATCCAGACAATCATTACCCTCCATGCGCTCCTTTGGCTCGTTGACGGGCTGCCTCTCTCCCTCACCTCCCTTAGTATAGTCTCACATCTCGTGTATGCCAGCAATCTCCGACGCTTCCCTATGGTTAAACTCTCAGACCCGCTATTTCTCCTCTCTTGCCTTCTCGTCGGCTTGAATCACTGGATGTGGTTTCGGCACTTTTCCGATCCTGTCACTCTGCAAAATAAATACAGTCGATCATCCTCTCGCTCAGCATCATTTTCAACATCGAGCGGACAGTACTACGGAGCCGGCACTGATCTACCGACATTCACGGAGATAGCTTCCTATTTTGGTCTCTGTGTTTGGCTCGTCCCGTTCTCGTTGTTCGTTAGCTTGAGTGCGGGTGAGAATGTGCTACCAACCACGGACTCGGGATATCCCTCAGGCCCCTCAATCGGTGTGGGCGGGCCGTCAGTCGCACATCTCGGGGCCTCGAACAGCGAAAAGAAATATAAAAGCAAAGGAATGGCCAAGGCATTGGTGGACGGAGCGCGAGCCTGGGTCTCTGAGACCGGTGAGCTTATGGGAATCTGGGGAGGACAGAAGGCAAGGCGGTTCTGATCCGTTATTACCTTTCTGAGCAAGCACTGCTTCAACCATGGTGTCGGCAAGCCGATATTCGGTTCATCGTGGCTTTTCTGCTCTCAAGGAACTCGAAAAAGGAGCCCGTCTCAAGAGGACCCATATTCAGAATAGTATAAAACTGAAACCATGGATTTCAATAGCGATGATACCTAATTTACATACTCCTTTTTGTTTTTCGGCGGCGAGTATACAAGCATGTCTTTCAAATATCTACAGGTGGGTACGAGGGCAAAAAGCAAAACTGGCCAAATCCGGCCAAATCCAGTTTGGAAGAGCCCACGGCGATATAATTTACCTTTCACGGTAGGGTAAAAATAGGAATTTGTTTCGAGGCGGTGACGTTGCCGGATTTCGATGAAATATCTTGTTCTGGAAGATGACTGTAACGGTGAATGCGCAAATGGCTACGAAATTAACGAGCGATCGCCCTTAACCCAGGGACATCTTCAGTACAAGTGCTTATAGGGCGGCTTCCATCTTGTCTAGGACAGCCCTGGTGAACTCATTGGTAGTGGCTGGACCACCCATGTCGCGAGTTCGGACAACACTACGGATATTAGCGGGTTAAAATATATCTGAACGGTGAAAGTTTGGAGCAGCTTACCCTTCGCCAATGACATCGTAGACCGCCTTGGAAATACGGTTTGCATGTTCATCAAGGCCGAGATGGCGGAGAAGCATCGAGCCCGAGAGGATCAATGCTGTTGGGTTTGCCTGATCTTTGCCCTTGATATCAAGGCCAACGTGACGACAGCCAGGTTCAAAAACAGCAACATCTCGGCCCATGTTGCATCCTGGGACGATACCGGGGCCACCCACCAAAGCAGCGCCGATGTTCGAAAGAATACCCCCGTAAAGGTTGGGCATGACCATTACATCGAATTGCTGTGGTCGAGAAACAGCCTGCATAGAAGCGTTGTCGACAATCATATCGTTGGTTTCAAGGGTTGGGTAGCTCTCAGCGACCTTCTTAAAGGTGCTTCGGAAGAGACCGTCCGCAAGTTTCATGATATTGGCCTTGTGAATGCATGTAACCTTCTTGCGGTTGTTCGCGAGGGCGAAGCTGAACGCAAACTTCGCGATACGCTCGGACTTTGCTCGGGTAATAATCTTGAGAGATTCGACGACACCGCTGACGGATTGGTGCTCTAAACCGGAATATTCTCCCTCCGTATTCTCACGGATGATACACAAATCAACATTGTCATGTCTGGTCTTGTAACCGGGGATATTTTTAATCAAAACAATCGAGGCATAGATGTCAAGTTCCTGTCGGAGGGCGACGTTGAAAGACTGATGCCCAGATCTCTCCACCGGGGTGTGCAAAATACCCTTTAACCCTATCTTATTTCGCCGTAGAGACGCAATAGATTCTTTAAATAGATCCTCTGAATGTTTGTTTCCCGTATCCACACCACTAACATCAACTTGCTCCCACTCAATGGGTACGTTGTCTGCCTTGAAAATTGTTTTCACTGACTCTGCGACTTCGGCACCGATTCCATCACCTAGTTTGCCGGAAGTTAGCGAATAGTGCCAAATTCAGATGAGGATTAAATTAAGAGTAAGAGGTTCATACCTGGAATCAGTGTCACGGTGTACTTGCCGCCATACTTGGTGGGTTTAAAAATGTCGGATTGCACGGTCGTGATGCCTAAACGTAAGGAGTCAACTTTGGTCAATACTTTTCAACCTCACGGTATCGAATTTTACTGACATCTCGTGGAAATCTTGGACTGTGAGAAACAGGGCGACTTTGCGGCGTGGCGAAGAAGAGACTGTCAACCCAGACGAGGTTAGACGGTGAAGCTGCTAGAGATAGTAGGATGTGGGGAGCGTACCTGCGCATTGTGCGCAACCCTCCTGGAAAACATCTTTGCAATTGAATGAATGTATCAAGAACTGTAGCCAACTTCTTGTGTCTGGGTGGGAAGTGCGGTTGCAGAAAGATTTCTCTGCCCAAAGTTGCATTCAAAATGAGTTTGCCTTGGAGCGTAACTAAACAGCTTCCCTGGTAACTACTAACGCTTTTCCTCGTAATTACCTGGTAATGGGCGGCTCTTACATAATAACTAGTGGCGCGGAACATCTTCGCAACCGCCCCACTCCGCGCTTCAGCCTTAGTTAGTTTAGCAAGTCTTGTATCCAGCTTCCACTTCTCCCCCCGTCTTCCATTCTTCCTTCATGGTTCAACTTCCCCATCCATTGTCTATTTGCCTGCAAACTGCAAAGGCAAGAATTTTGCATCCCATGGCATGGATACATATACCCACACTGTTGTTCTCGCCAGAAGATTCTCACCTTTCCCTGGTGTGGTGTTCATTATACCCCAAATCTTGCATTATTGACACCCAAATGCGGAGCACTCGTCAATAAGCCATGCTTTTGTTACAATCAAGTCACCAATGCAGCACTCAATGAAGAAAAATGCTGCATAGCTCCTATCTCCCTGAAAATGCAGCCTTTTTGCTCTACACGCAAAAATGGAGAGGCGCAATTTTCTTTTGGTCAGGCAGGCCATTGTCACAACTCACAAGTCCTAATAAGGATCCCCTAGAGATCTCAGCCTTTGGCAAATTCGTACTTTTTGGGCTGGATCTTCCTCCATGATCTTATGAATATGCACTCGGATATCTCCAAGTTTAAGCGGAGCTGGCAGTTTTTAGGCCAATCGAGCCGTGCTCTGAATGGCTGGTATTTGTACTTGTTCATTGAGGCCGGCTTTTTTGATACATCACCCAATGAAATTTTCTTTTGAGGTGTGAATGACTCTTTCTCTTTATTCGCGGCATTCATTAATATTGAGATGAGCTTGAATGGATCCCTTCTCAAACCGGATGCAACTTATAGCTCTATGCCTTTCCATGCTTGCCTTTCATGCTTTCTTTTCGATCAAGACTACGGATAAGACTTTATGGGAGTTCCGCCAACAGTTACTTCTACGATCATCCCAAATTTTTTTTTTTATACTCCGTACATATCCGTTGCCATTTTTCATGGTTAACTTTGTGCTTCTCCTGGGGAATTGGTATCTACGATAAATAACAGAGGCCACAGGGCCACGATTATGAAGCTGATATCTTTCTTCTCTATCGTTGCTGTACTGTCAGCCGCCGCGCCAACTTTCCCTATAGATGACAGTATCAGAGTATATGTCGAACATAACCGGGATAACACCACGTCGACACCAGGTATGGCTTACCTGATTTTACTTAGGAAGGTTTGATTTGCTGACGGTTGATAGCCCGAAAAAGATGGTGCTTTCGCATAGGTCTACCGTGCTAGAAACGCCCGTTCTGAACCTATGTGTTGAGAAACCCCACAGTGGAAACAATCCGGCCGTCATATTGGATCTAGAGATCCCCGGAGGAAGACAACGGCATTGTCAACGACCTACTCGTTCTTGATGTACCCTATTTGCTTCACGGCACGGATTGTGTCAATAATTACCTTATTTCATCTCGAAGGCTGCAGGGCCTAGGCGGAATCGATGCTGGTTAAACGTGGTTGGGAAAGGTCCGCAAATCTAATCTGTATATATTTCGTTTTCAATCGTTCTTTCATGACAATATCTTTGGGACTTACTCCCTATTAACAGAAACAGATGGATTTCCAATACACTTTACTTAATGAGACGCCCTTGGCGCTGTCCCTTTTCTGCACTTGTACTCAGTGTCTACACAATTGCATTTTATGCCTTTCCGGGCCTGTATAACCTTTGTACCTTCCTCAATGCTTCATTAAAGATAAGTATATATTGTGTTTTGCACTGCCGACGCGATCTCTCGAGTGATAATATAGGAATGTGCAAGGAGCTTCATCCTTCCACTTAAATAAAAGGGAAACACATGAAACATGCATGACAAGGCGTAGTGGTGGCTCATATGCCGCCTGTCTTCCATGCACCTCCAGAGCTGAAAACTTGAAAATGTATGTATTAGAGTTTGTAGAGACATAGTTAACTAGTTAGTTATGTAGGTAGGTAGGTGCTGTGAGGAGAATTGCAATGCGCGTACTCTGACGATCTCCACAGAGCGAAAGGCCCTGTAGCTAAGCAGATCTTGCATCGTTGTTTAGCATGTTTCCTACCTAGTTACATACTCCGTCCACACATACACAGATTGGACATTTGCCGTAATTAAGGGCGCTGGTATAACATGTAGTTACATCCACACGGAGATTGTACATACTCACGCTTAGCAGTATTTCGTGTGTAGTTACGCATAGCAGCTCCCGTAATTAATTCCTGATTGCTTCAAGAGGAGTGAATGAAGTTCCCAGGAAAAGACGAGCACAATGCAGGATATAATGAGGGTACAAGCACTCAGAGCTGTAAACATGACCCCGTCCTACAAGGAGGCTGACGTGGAGAAGCTGGGAGAAAAATCACAAGCAATAAAGTGTCCCATTTGAAGCTAAAAAAAAAAAAAAAAAAAAAAAAAAAAAAAAAAAAAAAAAAAAAAAAAAAAAAAAAAAAAAAAAAAAAAAAAAAAAAAAAAAAGAAAATCATAGATGCATCGAAAATAGAAAGGGATATGTCTCTGACCAATTTACAAGCACAAAAATCCCCCCAGTTCCACGAAACCAACTCTCTAGGATTCCATCAACTTGACAATGAAAAGTTTAGTTACCACAAGTGCTGATCCTCGAGCCAATGCGACCGTGCCACCCCGCAACCAATGTAGTTTCTCATCTCAAATGCACCGTATTGGTGTTCAATTGGCTGTAAGGTCTGTTGCGGATTATTTCTTTTATACGCAGGGTCCGTGGAAGGTTTATACGCTGTATTGTATAAAGGTTCACCTGGACACTTTTCTTGAGAAACGGAAAACGAAGGCACTCTTCCGGCAGACAGATTGTATTCCCTCTGAGCTAAAGTTTCATAACCCGAAACTACATACGGTTCGGCAGCATGGGCGTCATAAGAATTGGTGTCATCTACCTCCATCGCAGCGTGGTCGTGTGTTTCAGGCACAATTCCGAGAGGGCCAGGAACAAAGGTTGAGAATGCCGGTCGAGACACCGGATTTCCGAACATGGGGGGGGAAATTTGCCACAGTTCAACAAGACGAGCCTTTTGTTCCAGGTCAGCCTGTTCAAATAACGTAAGCTGAAACGGAAACAGAGCATCAGGGTTGATTTCATGTCGTTGAAGAATCTCCCTCGACGACATGTCCCGTTCTGCGGCTGCCTTTTGCTGCTCCGAAGCGACCTGAACATCGAGCTCTTGCAATCCTGCACGAGCCTGATGAGAAGAGTGATGATAATGTTGGGTTATGCTATATGTGATCGGAGAAGTTTGTTCTGAGGCCCTAGAGGGATGGACTGAGTTGGGAGTCTGGGGCGTGGCAGGGCGGAAAGAGCTAAGGCCACGAGACCCATGTTCCATCGCCATCTGGCGGGCGAAAAGGGAAGCAAGATCATTGTCTATTTTGCTATCACCTTCTTTGATGGATAATCCACACTAAGCAGAAACTCTGTCAGAAGGGGCTGCTTTCGGCTCACAAAGTCTCAGAACTCATACCTGTTGACAATGTGGATTCTCCACAAATGCAGGCAACACGTTCACAATCTCAGTCTCACACCCACAGTACGGGCAGGTGCGCAGCATGGAGGCCATGGCTCGGCGGGAAAGAGCAAGTCAGCATGGACTGGCTGTGTAGACACCACAAGTCAAAAATTTGGGTTCTCCGTCCTGTAAAACACAAGGACATCAAGAAGGTAACTAATAACACAAATAGTCAATAAGAGTCCAACAAACTAGGTGGCAGAAAGACAAATGTATGCTGCCTGTGTTTGCAACTGGCAAAATGCACAGAAAAGCAGGCAGGGCATAGCAAAAAAAAAAAAAAAAAATAATAAAAAAAAAGAATTCTGTCAGGTAACTAGCCAGTGTGGTCAGGCGCATGGAAATAGGCACCTAAGTGCTCCAACAGAAGTGTCTTGAGGGGCCAAGCGGGGTGAGATCTGAATGGAACTGTGCGGGGAAATGCATGGGTTTTCAGAATCTCCTTGTAACTCTGATAGTTAGTGAGTACTAGAGATCATGTTCTCTTGAGGATCTTTGTATTGTCTGTAACTATGTCCAAGCAATGAGTTGGAGGTTGGTTGGGTATCAACACCACCGTGCGGAAAAAGCACGCCCAATCTGACTGTGAAGCTGGCAACTTGGTGTCTGCCCAACCAAGACTTGCTGTAACTAGTTAACTAGTAACTAACATAATCCACTGGTCAACCAATCGCACCACTCAACCAATCAGCTCCCTGATCCTAATCATCTTCAACAAATCTCTTCAATATGCCTTCAACATCAAGATCTAAAGCTTCTAGCAAAGAAGCAATGCTTTTATTAGCTATTTCTGCCTATGAAACCAAGCAAATATCAAGCATCAAAGCTGTTGCTAGAGCATATGATGTTCCCTATTCCACCCTCCACAATCAATCAACCACTGCAAACCATGTGAAATATCAGATTCAGCACAGCATAAACTTATATCTACTGAAGAAGAAGCTCTAGTTCAATGAATAATATTCATGAATGAGAGAGGTCTATCTCCCCAG
>LJPK01003113.1:0-22822 GCA_001430945.1 Amauroascus niger
CCACCCCCCAAATTTCACACTAGGTCTGTTTCTTGGAAGGTTCTTATTTTCCCTGACATGGAGTATTCCCCCGCTGTTTCACGGGATTTGGATTTGGAGTTCGGTGCATATTGCTTTCTGGATTTTTTGTTTTTGTCGATACTTGTTGGCTTTCTTATCGGGTGGCCCCGATAGCGTCTTTGAGGAGGAGGGTGAAGAACGGACACATCGAGTTGTGGTTATGGTGACGCGGTTGGGTTATAATGTAGCTATAGCTAACTATTTTTCAGTGGGATGCCTATCGAGCTGCTAAAAAATGAATGCATGGCATACTTGTGCTGTTCAATATAGAATATTGTCCTTGTATCTTTGCCTCAGGCTGTCAGGAATAAACGGATCTGAAATTGCTTTGTGAAATTTCAATGTCATTATGGGTGTTATTTTGTAGGTACCCAGGTTGGAGGAAAGTACTTACCTACGACCATGACCTTTTTCTGGATTGGGAGTTGAAATTCATCAGCTCTGACAGCTCAACGGAGTGGTTAAAATCATCTTTTTTTCAATCTGTTTGGTAATCATCAATGAACCTCCACAGAAAAGTACTTCAAATAGTTGTTCTGCCAATTCAGCTGTTTCAAAATGTTCTGCTATTAATAATCTTCAAAAAATAATGTAAAAATAAGTAACTGACCGAAATCTTATTCATAGCTCCAACATTGCTATTCTTCTTCTCGTCTGTCTTCCCATGTTTCTCAATATGCCACTCGACCAAAAGAGAACACACCCTCTAAATGGCAGCGTCATTCGATAGCGTAGCTGTATTTGTATCTCCCTGACAGGAACTCCAGGGCATGGATTTTTCAGATGCTGTTTCGGTGCAAGCCAAAGCAACGAGCCGATGAAATATAATTCATTAAGCTGCAGGGTCTATGGAGACACCAGAGTCTAGATGGAGAGAATAGTAGATGTGGAAATGCCGGGGAGAGAAAGACGGGAGAAGAAGGAAAGGGTTGAAACTAAAATAATACACCCAGGAAAAGCCGAAGGCAAAAAATAAAATAAAAAAAGAAAACTCATCAATTGTACTCCGATTCCAGTTTTGTAAACGTCAATACATTCTCCAAAAAAAATAATACATATGATTGAACACACCAAGAACTCGCAATTAGCCCATGGACAACAAGCGAGGCAATATAACGGGGCATTAGAAAGGACGAAGTTGAACCTCGTAATGTTATCACAGAGACACAATAGTAGAACGAAAAAGAATTACCCAGAGAGGAGCATAGGCTCTCAACTCCCATTAATCGACTTTGCCACCTCCACCGCCTCCCCCAAGTAGGCCTTCTTTTCCATCGAGATGGAAAAAGCCTCCAGGATTACCACCAACGTTGCCTAGCAAGCCACCAGCGGATCTGCCTTTTCGAAGTTTGCTCTTTGCAGCAAATGAGAGAAAGATAACACCGAAAAACAATAGAAGCGTAATGATTGGATGAGAACTAGTAAACGTGCGGATGGAAAAGACAAGTCCTTCGACGGTACCGACGGTGGATTTAGATTTGAGCTTGCTGGGATTCGAGACAACATGCGTGATGGTCTCCAAAATAGAGGTGCGACTGGGGACAATAAAGCCTCCGTTAGGAGTCGTGTCCCAGTACCGGCGTTTCTGTCAACGAAAGAAGGGTTAGAATCGAATCATCAGTCATTGTTAATTAGGAATTTTAGGGTAATGGGCAAAAATGGTCATACTTCTTCGTCGTTGATAATGACGCGCTCTCCGTTCCTCACATCAATGCCATAAGTTGTTCTTATCCATCTGTCCCAAAAAATACCATCAACCCAGGCAAAGGCAACCTGCTTCTTGTCATCTTCCTTGATCGTGATACGGGTGTTTTTGGCGGCCCTCAAAGCTCGCTGATCATTTCGGTCATCCGCTTCTTCAATCCGTAATTCTTTTGCGTCACGTAGTTCCTGGCGTTCTAGTTGGAATAACTTTGTTTGCTTTTCCATCCATTCAAGTGCTGCATTTTTTAATTCCTTTTTATCCTGAATAAATTCATCAGATCGTTGTCTATTGAGAATGCCAAGGACAACGTATTTTCCTTCCATAATTTCTTTAGCATTAGATGCTGTCATCTCGGGGACAATTGGCAGCCACACTTTCTGCATCCATGTAAGAACCTGACGGAAGTCTCTCATATCCTTAGGCGCTAGGGCGGTATAGTAATTCGGTCTACCATCCCTCGACACAAGGAGCCGAGGCCACGTTGATATCTTAAACCTCTCAGCAAGGATGGAACTGTTGGTCTTGACAAGACGGGCACGGCCGACAAGGCTAAGAGTTAAACGATCCAATGCGGCAAAATCTTCAGACGTGGTGGCATGATCAAAGAAATACAAGAAAATAACTTCTTCAGTCTCTTCCATCTTTTTGAACATTGCGGCATCAACATATTGCACTCCTGAGCCAACGACATCGACAGCTTTTTTTGCGTAACTGACGAGGTCGCCAAGACCCCGGAGGCCTTCATACTCAACACGTTCGCCTCCTCGGAAGAAGTACATGGTCGGATAGACGTTGACACGCGCATCTTTGCAGAGTCTTTTTTCCACTTCACAATTAACCTCCCCGATATTGAGCTTGCCTTTCAAATCTTTGGCCATTTGACCCCATATTGGACCAAGAGCCTGGCAATGAACGCACCACGGAGCGTAAAACTTTACAAACCATGGATCTCTTGTTGTAGTAACGAGTTTTTGGAAACTCTCTGCGGTTAGCGGAACAGACATCCCCTGCGAATTGGGGGTTCTCTCGGTGTCGCTAGGCTTTACCAAGTTTGTCGGCTGGCTTAAGGTGGAGCTAGCGGTCGTTCCGGCTGCAACGACTTGAGAGTCTTCCTTGCCCTTTGGCTGCTCGGGAGCCACCGTTGCACCTGGCTTTGGAAGATTCATTTCGATTCTAGGACGTGAGCCAGGTTTAATGGCCTCTAGCCATTTTTCAATGAAGTGATTGAAGGTTGGCATCGTCTTGTCGCCCTCATATTTTTCGACCAACTCGCCGTTGCGATACAGCGCGAAAGTAGGCCACTCCTTGACGTCCAATTCAGCGCACTTGTCTCCGTATACAACGCAATTCATCGACGCAAAGTGAAAATTGTAATAGCCTTGGAAAGAGTTAAGGGATGATTCAGGGTTTGGTGCTTGTTTCGAAGTGGAGGATTTCAGCGGATTTGATGTCTGGCAGATATTAGCAATTGCGAGTAGACAATCACGGGCAATGCTTACGTAGTAAAACTCATACAGAGTCTGCCATGTAGGCTTAATTGTCTCACAGAAAGGGCAATAAGGGGAGTAAAATTTGACAAACCTAAAGGTGGGCAGGCATGATTAGCAACAACAGCAGCAGCAAAACATGACATCTTGAAGAGCGTACCAGTATCCATCCTTGATGCTTTGTTCAAAACTTTCAGCGTGGAGGTCCTTCATAGGCGGTACGCGCACATCGTTGAATATCGTTGTTTTGTCCGATCCATCAGGCTTCTCATCGGCTCGTTTCTCTAAATCGTGCGATGCAGCAAATGCCGGCCGCAAGACGACTGCAAGAACGGAGAAGGCCAGGAAGCTGAGCCTCATATTGGAGAAGCTGCAACGGCCTGAGCAGGCCAGTACCACTAAATCAAAACTCCAGCCTTAAATCTCCTCCCCCCAGCGATGAACCCGGACGGTTACGGCGCCTGTAACCCGGATTTCAAGAACGTAGACGGCTTTCCCGAGCACGCGGCAAGTTAGTATACAAGCAGAGCTTGGCTGCCTAATTTTCGGACTGTCCTCAATCGTGCCCGCGTAGATGCAGCGAAAGGCTTTCCTCTTTTCTTCTTGGTGTGCTTTCGCCCCCTTTGAACTTGAACGATCGACGTTTCGCTTTTGAGAATCTAGGCTCGGAGGATAGTTTAATCCGCTTCCGGGCCTTGTCCCTCCAGATTGGTTACGTAACCCAACTAGCCAATACGGAGTACACACAGAGAACACAGCGGGTTCATCTTCCAACGACGCCGAGGTTTGAACCCGCAGCACGGTGTGCCATTGATTTGACCGGTGCTGCCAGATTTGTCTATACTGCAATCATGAGGGCAACACTAAGGTTACTGGCAAAGGTCAAGCCAGGCAGATACCTAGAACCTTTCGCACCCACGGGTCTCACCGGCCTCAACACCCACCCGAGTCCGCGGCCAACCCTCATCTACCTGTACCAATCGACTCTGAACAAACTAAAGGCGTTTCCCGAATCATCTGTATATCGTCAATCGACAGAGGCGCTTACACAGCAACGGCTGAACATTGTCCAGTCTGTAAAACCGCCAGGTTTTGAATCATGGCTTGAGAGAGTCAAAGCCGCCGTCGCCGAGGACCCCGAAGGCTACAAAACAGCTCTACAACCAGATGGTTCTTATGCTGCATACGAGCAAAAGGAGAAACCCAAGGAGGAAAAAGACTGGGCGGGAGAATCTTCTAGCCCTCAGCTGGAGGGCGCATATCTCAACGAGCAGGAGATGGAACTCCGAGTGAAGGAGGCCCAAGAAGAAGCGAATAAGCAGTTGGAACCAGTATTAAAATGGGAACCGGAACCGGCTCTTGAAGCATCACAGTATGTTCGGCCAGTGTAATCCTTTTACCTCGTTCAAGTGCGGCTAAATCAAATTAGGATCTCTGAAATCGAGCAACAAATTGGCAGCGGCTTGATCGAAGAGATCATTCAAACTGCCGAATCCGAGTGTAAACTAGTCGATGAGATGGCCAAGCACAAAGTGTAAGTGGTTAAAGAGCTTGACATTACATCCATGGTACTGACATTCTCTAGCTGGGAGGAGCTCGAAGTCAAGCCTAAGCCGGGTCAATGGACCTATTTTGAGAGAAGCACTTCTTAGAAGTCATAGGCTCATAGCAGATTTACAGTGTGGTGTTGGGAACGGCGGGCCGAATTGGCCTATACTAGACGGCCTTTCTACTTCTGGGATGCATCAAACAGGTCTTGTTCCAAGTGACAGAATTGAACTATGTACATTATACCATATTGAACCATTGATGACCCATAAAATTTCAGGACTGGACTAGAGGTTGGTGAAATCGTGGTTTTGTGCTTGCCCGGACTTTCGTTAAAAAGGTTTGTCTTGCGGAAGAAGTTGCGTGAGTAAATAACTAGCGATCTTGCCAGCCAACATCCAGTGTTATTAATTGTAGAAGTCAAATGGAAACTGCAATTCAAAAAGGCTTGACTCCAGTACCACTCAATTATTGGACTGTATGGTCGACTCACTTGCAGTCACAGAAGGTCAGTAAGTACCAGCAAGTAAGTTAAGGATGGTTGCTAGGTGGGCGATGACGCTTAACCTAGTTTGGACAGCTGGCGCGAACATCAAGAAATTGAGTGCGGCGAGGTCTCCTTGTGTGGACAAGTTGCATTGTTGAAGGAAGTCAACTAACTACGCTTCACACCAACACCAATTGTTGCTTTCATTCTTTGTAACTATATACGGCGCACACAAAAGCAAGGATCAAGCCTCAAGACCTTTTCGAAACGAAGTGCTGTTATTTCCGGCGGCTGGTCAGCCGCTGCACGCTTCATCTTCTGAATCTCCACAGAGAGGTCGACCACCATGCGGTTTGACGTTAAGGTGCGTTGAATTCCAATATCCATTCTTAAACTATCGTATGTCACTGACTTGAATTTCTAGAGACAACTCTTTGCCCGGTCCAACCGGGTCAAGGGCATCGACTTCCACCCGACAGAACCATGGGTAAGACAAACAACGCCGCTAGGATGATGAGCAATAGTTCTAACAGTCAGGGCAGATATTAACGACTTTGTACAGCGGTATGCTGCTATCTAAGGGGCGAACAAATCTCGACTGTTCTTAGACTAATCCCTTGATAGGTCATGTTTATATTTGGTCGTATGAGACACAGGTTGGTTGATCTGTTCCGCCTCGCATTCATCTTTGGCTGCTAATATCGCTTCAAGTCTATCGTGAAAACATTTGAACTTACAGATGTCCCCGTACGAGCCGGGCGTTTCATCGCGAGAAAGAATTGGATCGTCTGCGGCTCCGATGATTTTCAACTACGCGTATACAATTATAACACTTCCGAGAAGATCATCTCCTTCGAAGCCCACCCCGATTATATTCGATCCATCGTTGTACACCCTACGCATCCCTTCGTATTAACGGCTTCCGATGATATGACTATCAGGCTTTGGGATTGGGATAAAGCATGGAAATGTGTTCAGGTATTCGAAGGGCACAGTCACTACGTTATGGGTTTGGCCATTAACCCGAAGGATTCAAACACATTTGCTTCGGCTTGCCTTGATCGAACGGTGAAGATATGGAGCCTAGGCTCACCGCACCCCAACTTGACGCTTGAGGCGCATGAGGCCAAAGGTGTCAACCACATCGATTATTACCCCCATGCCGATAAACCTTATCTCTTGACTACTTCTGACGATAAGACCGTGAAAGTGTGGGACTATACTACAAAGGCACTAATTGCGACATTAGAGGGACATACCAGCAACGTTTCCTTCGCTTGCTACCATCCTGAGCTTCCAGTCATCATATCAGGTTCAGAAGACGGAACCATCAAAATTTGGAATGCCAATACATACAGATTAGAACAATCTTTAAGCTATGGCTTGGAAAGGGCGTGGTGCGTAAGCTACCAGCGGGGAAAACAGGGAATCGCGATGGGTTTCGATGATGGCGCTGTGGTTGTGAAAATGGGCAGAGAAGAGCCGGCAGTATCAATGGACGGCTCAGGCAAAATAATCTGGGCACACCATAATGAAGTGGTCTCTACAGTTATAAAAGGTGGCGATGCATCTCTCAAAGACGGAGCTCCACTAAGTCTCCCGATTAAAGACCTTGGTTCCTGCGAAGTGTATCCTCAAAGTCTGATGCATTCGGCGAACGGTAGATTTGTCTCTGTCTGTGGTGATGGTGAATACATCATCTATACTGCTCTTGCATGGCGAAACAAAGCGTTCGGACAGGCTCTTGACTTCGCGTGGGGCTCCAAAGATAATAGCAACGACTATGCAATCAGAGAGTCGCAAACGAGCGTGAAAATATTCCGCAATTTCAAAGAGAAAAGTGGCGGTCTTGATGTCGGATTTATGGCAGAAGGCCTTTGCAGTGGTGTTTTGCTTGGAGTAAAGGGTCAAGGTGGCATTGGCATGTTTGATTGGGAAACCGGCGGCCTTGTCAGAAGAATAGAGGTCGATCCCAAAACGGTATGCATCCTAGTCTTCCTTTTCTTGAAATTTCCAGTTCTCACTGTCGCCTAGGTCCACTGGTCTGAGTCTGGAGAGCTGGTAACTCTCGCTTGCGACGATACTTTCTATGTTCTAAGATATTCACGTGAGAACTACATCGCTGGCCTTAATGCCGGAGAAGGGGATGAAGATGGCGTGGAAGCGGCATTTGAGATAGTCACAGATATCAGCGACACTGTCCGTACTGGTGAATGGGTTGGAGATTGCTTTATCTATACAAACTCCACCAATCGACTGAATTACCTCGTTGGTGATCAGACATATACAATCTCCCATTTCGATCAGCCAATGTACATCCTCGGTTATCTTCCGCGAGATGGAAGGATATACCTTGCCGACAAAGATCTCGCGGTCGTTTCGTTTTCACTTTCTCTTTCCGTCGTCGAATACCAGACCCTAGTGCTCCGCGGTGACATGGAGTCCGCTAGTGAACTTTTGCCTGATATTCCACAAGATCAGATGAATAAAATTGCGAGATTCTTGGAAGGTCAAGGATACAAAGACCTCGCTCTTGACGTGGCCACAGACCAAGAGCATCGTTTTGATCTTTCCCTTAGCTTAGGAAAGCTCGACATCGCCATTGAGATCGCTCGCGAAGCAGACATCGAACATCGGTGGAAGACCGTTGGTGATGCTGCTATGAATGCTTGGGACCTTGCTCTCGCTGAAGAATGCTTCACTCACGCCAAAGACCTAGGCTCCCTGCTTCTCCTCCATTCCTCTAGCTGCAACCCGGAGGGACTCCGTAAATTGGCAGAGCGTGCGAAAGAGTCTGGTGCTCATAACGTTGTGTTCTCTGCGCTCTGGCAACTCGGAGACATGGATGGGTGCATCGATCTACTTGTCCAAACCAACCGCATCACTGAATCGGTCCTCCTTGCCCAGACTTATAAGCCTAGCCGAACGCCAGAGCTAGTGCTGCGCTGGAAAGAGAGTCTCGAGAAGAGCGGCAAAGGGAAGGTTGCTAGGACTATCGGTGTCCCTCCGGGCGTGGAGGATGCGGATGAGGATCTGTTCCCGGAGTGGGATGAGTGTCTCAAGCTTGAAAGTGGTGCGGGCGAGGCGAATTTGATCGACGTTAATGGTGATGATAATGATGCTACTGATCACAAGGAAGAGTCGGCTTCTGAGGACAGCGAGGAGGTTTGATG
Source organism: Amauroascus niger (assembly GCA_001430945.1). Lineage (NCBI taxonomy): Eukaryota > Fungi > Ascomycota > Eurotiomycetes > Onygenales > Onygenaceae > Amauroascus > Amauroascus niger. The sequence continues at coordinate 8,461 of LJPK01003113.1, forward strand.
GAAGCGTGGCTGTATATGAATCTTTTTTATTATCCTTCATACTCATTCATGTTGTTTCGTCAGGTAACTACCTAGGTTTATGTTTGAGACCTTTCCCTCTTCCAGAGCATGGTATCTCCTGACGTGCCGATGAACATCACGAGCATACATAGATTATTTGGTTTGGTCTTCGAAAAAAGCAGTTTGCTTGTGCCTTCCATCAAGATGGTCAATACTTCATCATTTTTACGCAAGTATTGCATAGATATCACACCCTCTTACTCTACACGTAAATACTTCAGACAAGACTGCTTAAAATAGCGAATAAAGTTTATCAATTGTCAAGCTCTTGATATTGTCAAAACGCATTTGCTAAACTTATGAAAAAAAAATCGAAGACATATCCACAAGCCCCAATCCGCATCGCCTAAAATCAATAGATACTACTCCCATACAAGGCAAAGCGAAGGGCTATAGGCAAGGCATAAAAGCAAAAAAAGATCGCGGGAATAGATCCATAAAAGCCTCAATCCCGCATAACAAAGACGAAGGTGGAGGCAACAGAAAGGAAGACATGAGTTGAGAAAAACCTCCCAACAACATGTTGAGCGAGCAACAAAGCTGGACCAAAGAGCTAAAGTAACTAATTGGCGCGGTGTGGTTGAATAACATGCCCAAACAGGGCGGGGTAGTAACGTAAAACACAACTGTGAGCACCAGTAGATAAAACCTCTAAAAACGAAATCATGTCTCTGTTTTCTTGAATGCAATGCCATCAACTGAAAACTTGGAAAACATGAACGGGTGGGGCTCTGGTCACTAGGTTGATAAAAGGACCTTCATAGCCGGTACTTGCAGATAACGAGTTCGGAAAAAAACAGAAAGGTACTGTAAATCTTTGTCGCCGCCATTCAAGAGAAGCTAAAGGCTTGGATGACAGTTCGCGCGTGAAATTCATTGTAGGCTGCTAGGCCATAAAATGAGGATGAGTCGGGTAGAACAGCAGAGACACCAGGATAAAACAGAATGGAATATCTTCAGGGAAGTGATCAAGTAGAGTCCGGTGCTCGATGTCGCATTTGGAAAACTATTCGGGAATGCTGCCAAATGCTGGGTCCCTTACACTGCCTCCGCCATCACCGAGGCCGGGGACGGGGCGATTGTAGGACCAGCCTTCAAACTGTTTCTGCATAGTTTGAGAAAGCACGGGCCCTTCCACGTAGGAGTCGGCTGGGGCCTCAGAAGTGAATTCGCTATCAAAATTGGCGGTGTCACGAGCGTCGACCTAAAAATTCGTTAGAGCTCCCATAATTAAAGTATTAGAGACTGAATATGAATCAAAACTACATACCACGTTTGGCCGGAAACTGGGCTCATACTTGCGCTGGAGTAACTTGCGCCAATCGATATTCGCAAAAAAGTGATGTGCTTTGATTTCAGCGGCACCGTTAGCTCCTAGACGGCGTTGCGGATCACGGTCAAGAAGTCTAGTCAAAAGATCTCTAGCAGCGGCCGGGACGATGTCGGAGCCTGGGAAAGTAAGAGGTTCCTGCAAAATCTTGCGGTACATCTCGTTGGTATCTTCATCGTAGAAGGGCGGTAACCCAGTCAACATCTCATAAAGAAGAACTCCCAAGGTCCACCAGTCAACTGTCTTGGTATAACCAGTGCCAAGGAGAAGCTCCGGAGCGAGGTACTCTGGAGTTCCGCAAAAAGCTGTGGAAAGAATTTGTGAGCTTGTGCGTGCACAAAAACATGCATATGGGTGCTTACTGTTGGTCCGATCTTCATCTTTCATACCAAGTTTACAAAGACCAAAATCGCACAAGGCAATATGACCACTATAGTCAAGTAGAATGTTTTCTGGTTTAAGATCACGGTAAATAACCTTGAACCCATGTAAACATTCCAAGGCACACAGCAATTCTGCAGTGTAAAATCGGGCTCTGTTAATGTCAAAGCGTTGCTCTCTCTGGAGATGATGAAACAATTCTCCACCATTCACGAACGCAAGGACCAGGTAAAGTTTCTCTGGAGACTGGAATGAGAATTTGAGCGGGACGATGAAGGGGTTATTGATTTGTGAAAGAACTGATCTTTCTGCCAAGGTATGCTCTACTTCAGACCGAGAAATGATGTGAGCTTTGCGAATAGTTTTCATAGCATAAATTCGCCCAGTATCACGTTTTCTAGAGATTATGTTAGTGTTTGCTCAGGGACGAAGAAGGCAGGAGAGCAGGCGACTCACAGGACTTGCATCACCTTGCCGAAACTACCTTTGCCAACGACCTTCAGCAATTCAAAGTGTTCCATGGTGAGACTTCGTTGCCGATTCTCGACAAATGAGACCCCAATCTTGATGGTCCCAGTACCGAACTGCAAGTCGATCCATTCTGCACCAACCTGGCGACGTAGATGTTCCTGTTGTGGTGGCGTAGTTCCCTTTTCACGATCTTTCTTGCTTGTCTTGGAATCCTCGGCATTCCTTGGAGTCTCTTCAAAGCGAGGATGCAGCCGGCAGGCTCCTAGAAATATATCTTCACTTCGACCCGCACCAGGTCGTGCAGCCGGATTTCGTAGGTACAGTTGGACATTCAAGTCGGTCACGCGAGACACGTCGAATTTGAACGAAGTATTGTCTCCAGCCCAAAGGGGGTTTTCCGGTGTTCCAGACACGGCATCGACAAAAACTTGGAGCTTATCAAAATCGAGAAGCGCGTATGGTAGGTACTTGGTGGAGTAGCGTCCATGGTTGGTTGGAGCAGCGTTGATACCACCGTTGGTTGATTGTGGCCGGCCCGTCTGAGTGTACGAGCTAGCAACAGGGTTGTAGCCTGTGTGGGACGAAGAGGAATTTGGCCTGATCGGCCCGTTATTTTGGAAGTGTGAATTGAAAACTTGCTGGTAATGGTTGGATAGAGAAAAACCTCGACCTTCGTGAAGGGTAACAATCAAAATTCCTGGCTTCACGGGAGTCGCCGGAGGTGACACTAATGCTTCGGATGAGGCTGTGAAGATATTCTGCTATCAGCAACCTGATAATTGCGAGAGCGCTATACGTAAAGAGCATCAAAAGAAGGGGTATTCTCACTGATGCCGTCGTTGATGGGCCTAGAAAGCAACGTGTTTGGTGGTGGCGGGGCAGTAGGGGTCTCCTCAACAGGATCGGGCTTGATTGTAGAGGTAGAGGTGGATCGACTGAAAGAGTTGGCCAGAGGGGCCAGATGGGTTTCCTTCAGCTCTGAGGGAGAGCGTGCAGTTAGCAACAAGCAACGAAGCCGAAAGCTGAACCTTTCGGATCGAGACGGGGGTTGATGGAGGGGAGAGAGCCATACTTTTGGTGATTTTCCACGACATCGTGTCGGATCAAAACGAATCGTGAGCCTGTGAAGAAAAGGAGGGAGAAGGGACGAGATGTGCCGAGTCGACGGTGAGGTTGTTTTAAGGAGGAGGAGTTCGCTGAGTGAGCGTTTCAATATGCCTTAAGGTGAGAGGGTCCCTTTTAACCTTGAATTGGTATCAGTAGTAGTTAAGGGATGAGAAGAGTGAAGGAGAGATATCAGCCAGAAATCTCAGACCAACATAGACGTGTGGTTCGTCTATGCCTTTTGCTTGCCGGTCAATGGAGTTCCTGGAGAAAAGGGGGGCGGGGGGATTGCGGCTTCGTCTTCTTCTTCTTCTTCTTCCTCCCTCTCGGTCTGTTGCTGCGAGGGTTGGATGCTAAATCGGGAGGGGAGGGGAGGGGGGGGCAGTTGTTGGAGGCGGGTGGTTTTGGCTGAGCGGGTTCTGTAACTATGTACGGAGTGCTCCGTAACTAGTAGTTAGGTCATTACGGGGATGGGGATGGCGTATTGTAAGCAATTTTATCATTACGTTCCCAATAAATTACAAGGGGTGCGCAAATCCACCAATTGAAACTTGATAAATCAGGCTCAGCCACACCTTTTGGCCAATCACATAACCAGCTACCCTCATTCCAAGTTAGCTAACCCAAGGCTTGTTGGTCAATGTTAGGTAACTTTACCGTACTCCGTTAGTTACGTAGTTAGTTTGGTATCCCCTTGTCCTTTCGAGTCACTGATGAGGTCTTCTCGCTCTGCTTCCCCTTTGGGTCATGGTGATGGTGATGGTGACAGTGATTATGATGGATGGATGACGATGATGATGATGACCAAAAGACGTCAAAGCGTTAACTAACTTAGTTTCAGTCAAAGGGTCCGGCCCATTTCCTCCTCGTCCGACTGCCTGATGAATCAGATGAATATTTTTCGCTGGCCGGAGACCTCGGTGTGTCAAAAGAAATTTGACACTTTTTTTCGAAGCAGAAATAATGCATTCTATTAGGTGCGGAGCACGGAGTAGTTAAAAGTGCTAATCCACGACTCGGCAGCGATGAATCGGCCCCCGGACAAGCAAAAGCGGATACCATGGAGACGCGTTTCCATGGACCGTGGATGGGCATCTCTTCTGCGAAAATGCAACCATCGCCGCAGCCGACAATAGGTAAATATCACCTAATCCAATCCCCCAAGGCGTGTGTAATTATGTGTACGTAACTATGGGTTATGTGCCGACTTCTCGCTTGTGGAGTCCTTTGCTCCTGAGTTTGGAACTTCGAAAAGGTGGAATTACAGCAAAATGGATTTCGAGATGATAAGTTAACTAGTTAACTACTCCGTAGTGGCCTGTCTGTTCATCAACACTGTGCCGCTTCGGACAACGGAAACAATCCTCAACTCTGCGCCCCCTTGCATGGGCATGCATTCATTTTTCCCAAGACTTCCGACTCCTCCTGGCCCCCCTGAATCTCAATATCGTATCTCATGCCATGCCATGCCATGCATTCTAACAACAGTTTACCGCGGTATTGCTGTTATAGTTACCACCATGTTTCCTTACAAGTCTGGCGAGACCCCCCTGAGTGAAATAGCTACAATCAATTTCGAGATCTGTATCTTCAAAGTTCATAGTAAGCTGCGTATGGGCAGTTTTTCTCAGCTCCGTTAACTACAACTACTCCGTACTGTCCAAGGATTGATAACGGGAAATCTAGGCTTTGTGGCGTCTAGCTCAATCAGACGGATTCATCCTTGCAGGTCTCTAAATTTAGTAGTACTTATGGAGGGCTGATGAAATTAATGCTCAAATTTCCGCCTGCATATGACGGAAGATGCAGACATCGCTTGAGGCTATGCAAACTGTCGAGTGTTGACAGACCCGTGTCCTTTTCTATACCTTGCTATCTCGCTTCAAACCGCCACACCTTTCATTTAAGGGGCCAACAACCTCAAACAATAATCTAGGCCTTGATGATACTGTTTCTGACAACCGCGAAGTGAATCAAGGTCCCATCAGCCCCTGCTGCAAGACTTTGAGCCTACTAATAGCGTAATAGATCTGGTGATCTTTTCCTTAATAGCAGATACAACTCCCCAACCTCTACAAACAGGACTCTATGAGGTATTCATCAGCCAGGCAAGGAATGTACCGACGGTCCAGATGTCATAGATGACGTGCAAGGAAGTTAGGTACCTTTGCTGGCCAACGACCATGAATTACACCAAACACCCAACCAACGGTATCTAACGTGCCAGGAGGAGCGCGTCGAAGCCAGGGACTCTGAACTCACCCAACTGCTTCGTCTAATGAATGCTCAGGCATCGAAGGTTCAACTCGTTCAGAATTCTATGCCTTGGGGTGAATTGTCCAATGCGCATTATGGGCATCTTTCTGCTTGTTGATACCTTTTATTGGACAGAATACAAACACGAAGATTTTTTTACAAAATTCCACTCTTTTTCCTTTCAGTGCAATCATTAGCCTCTTGCAGGGACCATCAGAAGAATTGGTTACAAACTTTTCCTGTATCTCCCCTGAGATCCATGGCTACCTATAGCTGCCAGCTTGGCTTTACGCGAGGAGTGAAGACGATATGACCCTTGATTCTCGGTGAAGAAATCCTGCCATTCTATAACACAGCGACATTATCTCAAGACACCATCCACTACTGTCCTCTCCTTACGGCCAATCCTTGGACCATTTCTTTCATGGCCAGTGGAAGCAATGTGGCGTGCAATGCGAATGGTCCAAAGATAACAGACAGTGAAAATGCAACTAAGAGGCCCTCTAAATATTGCCATATGAAAAGTGATGCGTATGAAAGAATAAGGAAAAGGGTTAAAACATATGGACTCATACCGAGAAGAGAGTCATTTCGCCAATGAGTGTGGGAGCAATTGGGCCCAGACATATCTCCAGGCAAGCTCTCATGTGTATATAAAGCCTGGATAGGTTCCGTAGTCATACCAAACCAGACTTGTTACTATTTGCACCTTGACCTCTATTGTTTCGTGGCCCTTTGGTTTGAGAGGTTAAGACACACTCCATGTCATTAGAAAAGGCTGTCCAAATGGTCAGAAAAACATGTGTGTTGGAATCCATCCCTCTCAGTTACAGCCATGATTTTCCTTGTTCCAATTTCCTCTGTCTCTTTGCCTGCTCTAATCCTATAAAGCAACCTACCTGCTAAAACTGGTTGACGTCAAATTTTTTTTGCCAGCGCCCAGTCTTTTCTCTTCTCTGCGGGCATAGAAGTCCGCGCTTGATATGATGAAGTTCCTCCCCGCGCCAAAAATTTCCGCTGGCCAGCCGCGACTGGGCCGCCAAGAAACGCTAAACTTAAACTAGCTCGCATTACATAACCCACATCGTCGGCCCGTGCGTGAACTTGCTTCCTTCCCCGTTCCTGGAAGACCGCCCGGGGTCTTCACGTCACCAACATCGATATTATCGGGTCAACAGCACTGTGTTCTTTATCAATACCTTGCTTCTACTTTGCTCTTACTTGCGCCGGATTTGTGTGGGTCGTGCAGGTCTTGGGCTCGGGTCGTCGGGTGGTTTTTTGTCGTCGGTCGATGCGAGAGCAGGGCACTTCGCCTCGCTCCAGATCGCGACGCAGGTTCAAGAATATTACCAACGGTGGAGGACAATGAGTCGATAGAAAACGGCTCCATGGGTGTCATCAGGAAAAAGAATGCGGCGCGCGGCACAGATGGTGGTACCAAATACCATTGCGATGTCTGCTCCGTCGACGTCACCAACACGGTAGGTCTCCATAGCCCCAACCCATTGCCCATTTTTTACCAGATGGGTCATTCTCTCTGACTATGATTATGATAAAGGTGCGCATTTCTTGCGCACACAGCGCTTGCCATGAATATGATCTATGCGTCCCTTGCTTCGCTGCCGGTCAGCACTCGAAGAGCCACGACCCCCGTACCCATCCTTACTCGGTAATCGAGCAAAATTCGGTTCCTATCTATGACCCCGACTGGGGCGCCGATGAAGAGCTACTACTTCTTGAGGGTGCTGAGATCTACGGCTTAGGGTCATGGGCCGATATCGCTGATCATATAGGAGGGCACCGTACAAAGGAGGAAGTCCGCGAACACTACATCAAGACATACATAAACAGTCCCAACTTTCCGCTCCCAGAGTTAGCCGACCCCAATGACAAATCGTTACAGGAACAGATACCCAAAGAAGAGTTTCAGGCTCGTAAGAAACGTCGGATTGAGGAAAGGAAAGAGGCCGCCAAGGCCGCACCGCCGGCAACACCCAAACAGAAACCCACTGCTTCAGTACCGGCCTGCCATGAAGTCCAAGGATATATGCCTGGGAGACTGGAATTCGAAACTGAGTTTGCCAACGATGCCGAAGAAGCGGTTCAGCATATGCAGTTTGAGCCTGGAAACGGCCTCAATGCCAATGGAGAATTGGACGCTGAGATGGAACTCAAGATGACCGTGAAAGATATTTACAATTCTCGCTTGACTGCTAGAACCGAACGTAAGAAGATTCTTTTCGAACACAACCTCTTGGATTATCGGAAAAACGCTGCGCTGGATAAGAAACGAACAAAGGAAGAACGGGACCTGTTGAACAAAGCCAAGCCATTCGCGAGAATGATGAACCATGATGATTTCGAAGAGTTCACAAAGGGTATAGAGTACGAGCATAATCTCCGAATAGCCATTGCACAACTCCAGGAGTGGAGAACTATGGGAATTGGTGATCTCAAGAGTGGCGAGAAGTACGAACAAGAGAAGGCGCAGAGAGCCCAGAGAGCCGTTCCACAAGGAGCATTTGACCGATTTGCCAATACACGACCGAAACCACAGGTACTGCCCGAGGGCCCTTCTGCTGCAGCTCAATTGACCATGCCTGAACTTCCGCTGCGGCTGCAACAAAAACTTGCTCCAGCCGAACCACCCCCAGTTCCAAATGATTTTGACAAAATCTTCGCCAGCAATCTGAATGGGGTATCGACTCCACAGCCGACGAAATCGAAGTTCGCGATACCCCCAATCAGCGGGCTCGCTCCATGGAAATTAGAGAACGATAAAGCTCCAGATATTCATTTACTAACAAAGGAAGAGTTGGAATTATGCAACATGCTGCACCTACAACCTAAACCATATCTCGTGCTCAAAGAACATCTGCTCAAAGAAGCCATGAAGCAAGGAGGAAGCTTGAAGAAAAAGGATGCTAGAAGCATGTGTAAGGTCAGTATCTTCCCTCGGTTGTGGGAAATGTTGGTAAATATAAAAGTTCACTTTACTAAATCCCAAACCTTGCAGATTGATGTCGCCAAATCAAGCCGACTTTTTGATTTCATGGTTCACAGTGGCTGGATTTCGAAAGCCTAATGCCCTAGTGGCTCTGGAGATTCAGTTCGTTAATCAAACCCATATAATAACAGGAATCCCTTTGCTGTTATATATTTTGCTTTTCTGTCCGTGCCGACAGAGTTTTGCTCGGAATCATTCAGCACATGGAGAAAGCGGCGTTCTCAAGGCTTCATTGATAGAAAGGGGGCCAATATTCTTGTTTTTGATGCTTCACGAGGCGGCATCCTGCTTTGCTGTTCATACCTTGGTTAAATCCGATATTATTTTCCCACATCCTGATTTTCCTTGCCTGGTGGATGTCTATACCACCTAATGGGTGGGGAACAACCAACGAAGATAGGTTATTTTAAAAAGGTTGTCTATATGAAAGAGCAACGATGGCACATTGACACTACCTGCCAAACAAATCATGATTTGTGTATTCCTATTTTTCTCCTCCCAGAGCTATGTTTCACCCGTTTCGTGTGTCCCGCGATGATTGATTCCTTATCCTTCATGACCCAAGACTCTGTCACGCCCACCCGTTTTCATCCTAATTACCCCATAGTTATAGCGTATACCTACTATCTGATCAGGATGTGCAACTGTCTCTCCCGGTCGAGTACAGAGGTATGTAGCACTATCCTGGGCTTGTCGACTTTTCGATGATGGGGATATGTGTTCTGGGGGTTTCGAGCTCCTATACTATAAGCTGAAAGCAATTATAACTTCCAATAGGTGAGTGAATTCTGCTGGATTCTGGAGATATATCATGAAAATCAGGTCCACCAGCCTTTTTTCTTTGCTCTGAAACGAACCTTATTAATGTCTTCATGTTCGCAGAGCTTCCTTTATGACGGACGTTTATATGGTCCTTTTTCGGTGCGAGGTAATGCCCACAAGCCTCGGGGACTATTCGCGGCTATCGATTTCGCCTAGACCGTGAGATCTTCGCTTTAGTGTCTTTTCCTAAACGGCCAGAAATGCGCCCAAGAGGCCCACCAGCGTTGGGCGCTATTTCGATGTTTTGATGGAGTATATCTGCTTCTGATATAATTATGGGAACCCGCTCCTTGTGTCTCCCAAAAGTTGATGACGACTACTCAATGCTGCCGCTTCTCCTTCTACCCGCTTGTTTTATGTTATAACCATGACATAATCGCTATACGAAAGGTCATGGATCATTTGAACTCCGATTCTCATTTTATCTGCGACTACTTTGTAAGTGGACGTGCATCCTGGTTCTTTGAAACATACCTATCCTTATCTGACATACACCGATTTAGATTCATTCCTCCTATTCCTTCCGGCCATTTGGCACTTTAAACCGCTCTCGTAAGAGACGCAAGCCTCTTACAAACCGCGGCAGAGAAAATATCTGATAACTAATGGGGTTGGACTGGATAGATTTGACTTGAGGTTGCACAGGTGAAAATCTGTGGTACGAGGGCGTCGTTTGCAACGCAACTATCAGAAGCTATTCGGCTTGCCTCGAAGAGTGTCGTTGTGTACGACTTTCACGATGGGCTCTTATTTTTCAACAGTTTCGGAATTGATTAGCAGCAATGTCTCCGAAGGGAGTGCGGCGAGTTTTCTCTGAGGCATATAAAGCGGCTTATGCCCATGCGGCGAGAGAGAGAGAAACAGGATGTCAGAGTTAATAAGACGAAAGTGAACCATCTAATCATCTACCATCAGCCGTCTTATCTTCCAACCGTTATTGGTGCGATCTTCTTCTTCTACATCTTCTTCTTCTCTCATGCGTTGTCAGGACTAACCGCTTACTTGGAAGGAGTGAAACGATCATTGTCAAACAGCCATGCATCTCAATCTACTGCTCTCCCTCCTTTGCGCCGGCCTCGCCGCATCTATCGCAATCAGTCCGTAATCCACACAGCTTTCACCCCTTTGAATTAAACTAACAGCTTCAACCGCACGGGCAACAGAGCGAGAAGCAGATCCAGCCATAGAGAAAAGGCAATTTCCCACCAACATCCCCGGCTTTCCAACAAACATTCCCGGCATGCCAACCAATATCCCCGGCTTTCCAACAAACATTCCCGGGATGCCGACCAATATCCCCGGTATGCCAACGAACATTCCAGGCTTCCCAACCAACATTCCCGGCATGCCGACCAATATCCCCGGTATGCCAACGAACATTCCCGGCTTTCCAACCAACATTCCCGGCATGCCTACAAATATCCCAGGCTTTCCAACCGGTGTCCCAGAAATGCCAAATCCCAATCCCTCCCCAAGCCCGTGAGTCTGCTACAGGCCGCATCAAGACGACTCTGGCCGTGTCGGCGGTGGAATGTCGAACCTCATTGGGAAATCTACCATAATTACATTTCTGCCCATCATTTTCGATCAACTTAGTCATGGGCTTTTTTTCATTTCTCGAATCTCGGAATTCTGTATACTTCTTTTTCTTGCTTTTTAACTTCTTCACTATCCCTTTCGAGCCATCAGAGAAGGGGGGATTGCAACCCCAGATCTACAGTTTTATGATTGAAATGAGTTAAGAGAGGATAAAGGAGCTGTGATTTCTAGGCACATTCATTTCTTTCAATTTCAAAAAGTAGAAACAAAAATCATATTCATTCTTTCACAACCGAGATCCAAACTCCCTAGATTCAGTTCAATTTGCACTCGCCTTCCAGAGGTTGAAGAACTATGCACAGTTGGCTAGCTTAGGGGCAGCATAACTATGTCTTGGAAAACAACACACTAAAAGAAATCCATCAAAAGCAGTGATTTGAATAAGGGCCTTTTTTTTCTCTCTGTGTAAGAGCATAAAGGTACCCTAGAGATGCATCAGATGTTGAAGAGAGGCAGAAAAATGAAAGCAATGGGTCATTCATCATAAGTCATGCAATGGAGCAAAATGCTGTAAAAACCAAGGAAAGGGCAAAAAAACACCCGAAATCAAATCAATCATCTCGTCATGCAAATGGCTAACTACCTAGTCCCGATGAATGGCCTTTTTGTCCCAGGAGATGCTTAACAGGATTGGTTGAGCGGAAAGTTGACTTTCAAATTTCAGTCCGAGAAGCGTCATTCAAAAAAAAAAAAGAAAGAAAAAAAAAAGAAAAGGAAAAAGAAAACAGAGTCAAACCATTCCTACCGCAAGGCCACTGTTCTGTTTTTTCTTTCTTTCTTTCCTTTTTTTTTTTTTTTTGGGTTCTTAGTTTGCTGGTCCAACCTTGTTTTCCCACTTCTTCAAACCGGGATGACTCCCGAATCGTGCTTTCTTCAACTTTCTTTTCCCACCACCAAAAGACCAGCCCATGATGGTGTGCAACCTCTCCACATCGTCTTTGAATTTTTTCCAGGAACGCTGGCGCTTTTCCCAGTCAGCCATCTGTGCGAGCATCAAGTCCCAGGTTCTTGACTCCTGAGCAAGAAGCATCTCGTCATAGTCCAATCTTGCACGAGAGTGCCGATGATCGTGTGTGGCCGCCTGATGATTTGACGGTCCGGCTCCATGTCCATGTCCATGTTCATCCTCGTAAGACGGTTCGGTGGACAAACCAGGTGCGGTTGATGGTCGTTGACGGATGCGAGGATTGTCGGCATCAGTTATCAGAGAGCTGTACTGATACACGTGGGCAGGCTGCCTGTGGTCCTGATTCCGGCCATTTAATTCGGACTGCTGCGCTGACTGATGGGAATTCTCTTCCTGTTGAAGCACCCTGTAAATTCGCTGTGAACGGAATCTGGCCGCAGCTGCCTCGCCCACCAGATCGGGATCTTCAAGGGGAGAGAACGGAAGGTGTTCGGCAGAGTGATGCCATTGGGGTCTGTCCAGAGAAACGGTGCTTTCCGCCGCGGCTGGATGGGAATCTGGCTCAGGGTGGCTAGCCAGATCTTGAGTAGAATTATTGACCAAACTTGACGAAGACAGATTATGGTTCTGCCCAAACTGGCTAGAACCTCCTGAGCTCAAGTTTGGGGAAGTATAGCGGCGCTGGGAGGACGCTTCGGGCGTCCCCGCACTCTCATACCGGCTTCCCTGTGTCGGTTCCGGAGATAAATCAGGGAATAATGATCTCGATGTATCCTTCACCCGTCTTCTGGCAACATTGTGATAATGTCGAGCCTGCAGGCCTCCGGTCACAGGAACCCATCCCGAGATATTGTACAGCGACCTGACACTCGATAGATCGCCACCTCGAGTCTCGAAACCTGGCGCGTATCTCTGGGGGGAAGGGAGACCGGTCTGCCGGGAAGGGCCGGGTAGCGAGGGTGGAGTTGAGAAGTTGGATTGGCTTGACGAGTTATTGGCCAGGCCGGAAGCGATATCGCTCGCTCTTATGTGATGTGGCGGGGCCGACGAGTGGTAAGAGGGAGCTGCCGAGACGTACGAAGGAGCGTTTGAACGGACCGATGCGGTCTCCCATTCATTTGGGGCAGGTTGGCGCGGGGTGTAGAGTGGCAGTGGCTCTGGGTAGGGGTTGAGGAGTGACCGAGGAGGCGAGAGAGGCATGTCGCATTATTGTGCAGTATATATATATTTATATATATATCGTAAGTTCCGGCACAGGTTCGAACGCTTTTATGTTCTTTTTTCTTTTCTTTTTTTTTTTATTAAAACAATGACATGAGGTTTGAATGGACGGACAAGAGAACTAACCAGCTGAGTCCTGGCTAGAGCAAGTCTTGTCGTCGCAAGTCCTTGGGGGAGGGAAATAAGCACCAGTGTAGGAACGGGAGTGGCTAAAGGAAGTCGGAGGACATTAGCATCTAGATTATGAGGTGTTTGGTGTTTCTGACCAGTGGTTATTCTAGAAAGACGCTAGAAGCAAAGCGAAACGAATCTCTGCAGGGAATAATGAACAAAGAGAGGGCTGCGGTGTTTCTCTATGACATCTAACCGGTTCCCCACAGTCTGGGGATCAAGCAGAGGAGGAAGGGCTGACACGATGCGATTTGCATTTGCAGAATAGAAGTTGTTATGCTGAGAATATCAAAACAAGTTGTCTTGCTCACAAGCTGACGTTTGGTTTTGCTCAGTTCCATGGATCGCGCCAACCGGCCAGTCCAACGCAGAGAAGAAAAAAGGATGTATGGACAGTGCATACTAGAGTTTCGCGGGGTCATTTTCTGCGCGAACTTCTTTTTTGACTTACATTCTTTTTCAACAGAAAAAGGCCTTGCTTTGGTGGCGAGAAGACGAGATGCAGCAGGGGGTGCCAATGGAGTGGGAAGATCGCGAGATCTGCTTCTGGGATTGCTGGGGGGAAGGGGGTTGCTTTTCTTTTGCAGACGAGACGGGGGGATTCCAAGGCGGGCAGTTCATCTGGTAGTTACTTCCCTCCCTGGTCCTTTTCCCGCCAGCGATGAAATACCCGGAATTCCCACAATGCTTCGTGGGTTTCCGGATTGGCAGCTAGCGCCCCGCTGCTTTAAAAATTATTCTCTCATCCGCTCTCACCCGTTCGAGTCTGGTGTAGTTCGTTCGTTCAAGGCTGCTTTAACCTGTGACCTCACTCTCCACGCCTCTCCACTGACACGGGCTGCGTCAATTCAAAAGTGCCTCCCTCTATTGCCTCTTCTCACCTTTCCCACCCCCAGTGTACGGAGTATTGCATTGCATTTGCATTGGTCTAGAACTAATAACCACGGGTCCCTGCCTGCCAATGGGCTGCATCATACAAAGCCCGATCGGGCTGCACGGCACATGGGCTCGTGATAAATATGAGAAGGGAGGG
>LJPK01003113.1:22921-35383 GCA_001430945.1 Amauroascus niger
GGGGGGGGGGGGGGGGGGGGGGGGGGGGGGGGGGGGGCAGCCCTCTTCCCTTTTCCTTCCTTTCCCCTCCCCCACCTCTCCTCCCTCCCTAGAAGTTTGCTTTGCGAGAAGTTACTTCTGTATCTCCGTATATTCTCCGTGGTCAAGTTTGTTTAGTTAACCCATAAATAGTTAAACAAGTTACATCATGGGGGGTTTCAAGTCGCGGTTCTCGCCAAGCCCGGGCGTGTTTGGTTCGCTGGGGTGCCGGCGCGTTTCCGGACTTGGTAAGGCGCTTTCTTGGCAAGGCCTGTCAGCCACAATCATCTTGCTGCAGCACAGCCTCCGTGCGGCTGAGAGTTAGTTAGCTTCCTCCCAAGGACTGAACACTGCAACCCTCGGCCCGACTTCTCTCGCACGACCCAGGAGCTCAGCTGGCGGATTGTTTGACAAAACAAGCATCATAACTGGTTACTCGTCTGGACTGTTTGTAGCAACCTGAAATTCATCTTGTTTTGTTCCTGGACGCTTCCTGCTCTGCGGTCGAGAAAGGGTAACTAGTTAACTACGGAGGATGTGCTTTGGGCAAAAAGGCCATATGATGCGCCGCGGGCAATTATGACCCCTGGGAACGTTGCAGCGCTGATCCTCCGCATGGTTCGCTTCTTCTTCTTCTTCTTCTTCTTCTTCTTCTTCTTCTTCTTAAACCAAAAAACTTGGCTCGGGTTTGTGCGGCTCCAATTGCATCAACTAGTTACCACGGCTGACACACTCGTTAAAAGTGTCAGTGCATTGCCTTACTCTGTCCTTCCGATGCATGGTTATCCTGAACAGTGTTGCTGACCCATTGAAGAGTCCCTCTTTTGGGACGACTTTTCTTTTTTTGATCAAGTTCTTGATTACATGTTATTCGTATTCACAACATCTCTCCACGGTTTTATATTTTGCTTCGCCAGAGCTATACATTACTCGACAGAGGCCAATCCAGCCAAACCTCCCGCCCTGGAACACTTTTGTGTGCTGAATCCTGCGGGCACCATGAGGGCTCATTTAAAACCTCCAAGCTACCTGGGTATCGTTTGATATGGGTTGTTTACACCCCGTCTGTCCCGTATCGTATATGGAATAATCTGGGCCCATTCAATATCTTCCCTATCCTAGAACCAACACCATCACCGAGGTTGGTGGTAATCGTTCGGTGTTTGTTTTAATCCTGGGTTTTAAAAGAAGATATGTTTGAAACGATCTAGGAAATGTTGGTAAAAAGGCGATATGAAATCCGATCTGGAGTTGGCTTTTACTCCAGTTGCTAAAATCCTTTCCTCCCTCGAAATGGATTATGATATCTGGAAAGGATTCTGGACTATGTTCCTCTTTCTCAACTTTGTCTCAGGCTACATATCTCGTCCAGCTGGGAAAAACAAACTACCACAGCACCAGCACATAAGGTAGGTATGTCAATTTTCATGGTCGAATAAATCCAGAATCCATATATCTCATATACACCTTTTTTCGAGACCCAAGTCCTCCAAGTTCTAACATTCGAAACTATACATTCTTTCTCGTGCCATATTCTTATATTTATCGACCATCTCATGCGTCAAGATCCAATGGAAAATGATGACATCGTTAACTATCTAGATCCATTACAGCTTTGTGTTCATTGCCAATGTAGTCGAGATTGAGGTTTCACCAAAGTATTATTACGTATTGTACAATGGGGACTCGCAAGAGAATGGTTTAGAGATTCGAGATGGAATTTCTATTTTTGTCGATGCAGGAACAAACTAACAAGCTAGTCAACCTATGCGGATTGGAGAGATATTTCATATAATCTCAATGCATTTGCAAACTTATGCCATATTTTGTTATTTTTTTAGCGCCCGTATGAACATGCATGCTCCCATAATTATCATAACCTTTCCGTAACACCGTTATCTGTCAGTCGCAAGTCAGAGATAGTGTCTCTACCGCGGAGCAGAACGAGTCCAAACGACTTGAATCATCACAATAATGCGACTTTCGTGATCATCTACTTCGACTCACCCTGAACCTTGGCGACACGTTCAACCACACGCGCGAAAAGTGGATGATCCTTCTCCAATCCAGTCAGTTTTGTTGCGGCAGCCTCAGCGGACTCGGATTTCAAGATTTTGGCAAGCTCAACGCTCTCTTCGTCCTCAGGGACGTTCTGGAAGCGGAGAGCCTGTTCCATAGCACCCATCAAGGCATCGACTTTGTTCCCACGCTCAGCCAACTGAGAGGCTGGTCCGATAAAGCGTTCCTTGCGACTGAGCTTGCGAAGTGGTGCACGGCCGACACGCTCGACCACGTCCTCGAGATGCGGGTTGGAAATGCGAGTGATGATGGCGTCCACGTACTTGCGTTGCTCTTCAACTGAAATGCCGTGCTTTTCAACAATGAGAGCAGAAGTCTCGGCGAGAGCCTCATTGACATAGCCACGAATCTTTTCATCACTCATAGACTCGTAGATAGTCTTTTTGCCCATATTGTATCCATAGTACGCAGCGGTGGCATGTCCAGTATTGACAGTGTAGAGCTTGCGTTCAATATAAGGAGTCAGGTTCTCAACCCAGTGAATAGCCTGGATGTCGGGGTGACCCCATTCACCGAACGGTGTCTTTTCCACCACCCATTCGTAGAACTTTTCAATCTTCACGTCGAGGCCGGAGTTGGGGTCCTGAGTAGGAACGATACGGTCGATGGCGGAATTGGCGAATCGAGCTCGGGAGGGAAGGGATTCGACGCGGGAAGTATCAGTGTTGTCTTTGATAAACCCATGGAGGTTGTCGGTGGCGCCAATGGCGTTTTCGCAGGCGACCACAGCCAGTGGTTTCTCAATGGTACGGGCGTCAATACCCTTGGCGATTGGGGCAGCGATGAACTTGAGGATGTTAGGGCCGACGGCACAGGTGACGATATCAGCGGTGGAGATCTCCTTGACAACTTGTTCAGGGTTGTGCTTTGAGTTGATGGCACGGTAATTGCTGACGGTCTTGGTCTGCTCGCCTTCGTTGCTGACCTCGGTGACCTTGTAGGAGGGTGCCTTTTGAAGAGCCTCGATGACCGAGTCCATGACATCGACGAAAACGACTTCATAGCCAGACTCGTGGAGGAATTCACCAACGAAGCCACGACCAATGTTGCCGCCGCCAAAGTGAACAGCCTTCTTGCCCATGATTGTAGATTTTCTTCAAAGAGGTGAGATATATGAGAAAAGGCTCCAAAGTGAGGAGTGAGAGGCGGGGAGAATGAAAGATTGATGGAAGAGAAGTTGTTGGAGGCTGGAGAGAGGGTAGCAAGAGAAGGGAGAGAAAGAGAGGGAGAGAGAAAAGGAGAAAGAAGATGATGATGTGTTGTGAGCAGGAGTGAAAGGAGGGGCAGCGGGAGGGGAGGGGAGGGCAGAGGAGGGGTCAATCAAATCAAATCAAATCTGCTCTTGAGCTGCAGATTATTATTGGGAAGGGTCTTGCCTTGCATGGGAGTGATTGGGGGTTGTAAGGCAGGTAGTTGTGCAGACCAATCCGGTCGGCGGCCCTTTGTTCATGCTCAACCCACCCCGGGAAAGTTATCTCTGTTTTGTCGCCTTTCTTTTCTTAACTTGTTAATTGCCCACTGGTTAGTTAACTAGTTAAGCTCTCACTATCTCTTCCTCACATCCAGCATAGCAAACAATCACCCATATTAAAAAAAAAAAAAAAAAAAGCACAGGAGACTTCTTTGCTCCCAAGGCCCCAAATGATGCAAGCTCAAGATAACCACCCACAAACAAACTGGAACCCGCGGTGGAGCGCGGATGGGGAGCAACGACATCATCGCTTGGCCCCTCCAGCCTATCAGCGCCGCCCGCAACATCCCACTTTCGCGATGGTGGCCCCTTATCAACGGCGCCTTGGCATTAAAAGCCATCCATCGCTGCTTAACTAGTTAGTTAACTACTCCGTACCCGCTCGCCCAAAACCCTTTGTCGCAGGAAGTCAAATTTTGTATCATCAGGTTGCTCTCGAAATCATCTTCGGCGTTTTAGGAAATTCATGCCATCCATGAGGATTCGAAACCACTCACGATCGAGAAGCCCTTTCGATGTGAGGCGCTCCATAACATAATACGATGGTTGCGTCTCCACCGTTGTCAATCCCCATGAGCATGAAAGGGACGGTCCGTCGCGAGAATCTCCGATACGATCTTGGGTAGAATCTCCCAAAACTTCACTAAAGGACTAACTACACGGAAAACAAGGCTAAAAAGGATCCCAAGTGGGTTCATACTAACTACAGGCAGGGACCTGATCGAGACACGGTTCTCCGATCGTGTTAACAGAGGGAAAATGGATTCAACAGAGCATCTCCTCTTATAAGACTCGCTATTCCCCTCAAAATGTGCGGGAATTAACATTGCAGACAGCTTATCGCTCTTGCTGATATTTTAAAACAAAGGGGCCAACTCTCGGTATCATTGGAATTCTTGGGCAGCCAATCCGTGGTTGGGTGATACTGTGATTATCTTTGTTTCACGCCTTGCGATTCTTTTCTAAAATGACTTGCATCTTTTCAACCGTCATCGCTATTATTGCGCGAAGGTAGGGTTTTCTCCTATTACACTGCTACATCCGCTTCTGTCTGTGAATCAAGCCAATATTGGAAGTCGACCCAAACACAGCACCAATCGGGCCTGCTTGACTTTTGATGCTTCTTTAGTCCGTACCCAACTTGGTGAACCTACAAGGAGCCTAGGAAAACGAGGAACTTGATGCTCTGGTACCGGCATATTCCCAGCAGGTTCACCATCTTCCTCATCTAGCGCGCGAGTTGCTTTCTATAAACTTTTTGCAGCCCATACAAAGAACATGGTTTCATCCAGTCCCGTGGGCGTACCACGATTGTGTTGCCGTTCATAACTCACTTAGTTGACCACTGAACTCCTAGGCCTGTCTAACATGTAACAAGTTACAGCTTGGTTCTTGGTGAGAATACTTTTGATGAACCACACATTCTCCTTGGACCTTGATAATCCAGATATGATGATCTCCTCCGCATGTATTGTCATCATGGGCAGAACGACGAGCCTGGGTGAGATAGCTTCTATCAGATGTACTCCGTATTCCATTTTTTTTATAGAAAATCTACCCCTCATTGAGAATGGATGCTATGGAGAATTTCGAAATTGATCACGTGATGGACATTGACGAAATCATCTGCAAAAGGAAAGGTAACTATGAGATAGACACACTAATTCAGTCGATTCATATAAAACCATCCTGTACTGTACAATAATGTGGAATTGAATATAGATGAATTCTAGCGCTCGGCATTGCAAAAGTCCACTCAGCAACCGTTTCCTGGACACTAATCTGCCCCATCTCATCGGGTCCCCATTTTTCAAATAATATGCTTCAATCTGATTAAAAAAAAATTCAATGAATATACCCTAAAAATGTTCCTTTACGCCTTCGGCTCCAACGGCTCTGGCCAGCTCGGCCTAGGTCACAAAGAAGACGTCTCTCACCCATCAAAATGTCTCTTCAAACCGGACTACAGCGACCCCTCCACCAACTCCCAACCCCAGAGCCATGACGACACAGAACCGATTCGCTTGGCCGCGGGCGGTAACCATACTCTCGCCCACTTTGACTCTGGCGCAGTATACGCGGCGGGATCGAACGGAGACGGGAGGTGTGCGTATGCAGTCGAAGACGTGGAAGAGTTACTTGAGTTTAACAGGGTTATTATATGTGATGGTGGGCGCAGGGTTGATCGGTTTGCTGCGGTGTCGACTACGTGGGAAGCTTCTTGCTTTGTCGAGGCGGATACTGGGTTTGTCTACACTGTCGGGGTGGGGATGAAAGGCGAATTAGGCCTTGGGGAGAATGTCACGCAGGCAGTCGTTCCTACGCGGATACCTGATTTCCCGCCTGAGAATACGAAGATCGTTTGTATTTCTGGCGGTGTTGGACATACGATGGCTGTTCTATCTAATGGAAAGGTATATGGTTGGGGAAATGCAAGAAAGGCTCAGCTTGGAGAATCCGGAGTCAGAAAGAAGATATTTTGGTCTCCGCAGAGAATTGATATTCCTTTCCTAGCGAGCAGAGTTGCATGTGGGAGGGAATTCACCTTGATTGTGGGAGATGCAGAAGAAGGATCGTTTGTGGTTCTTGGATCGGACAAGTGGAGTGTGCAGTCAAGAGCTCCGTCTAGTCTAAAGGGTTACCGAAACATCGCCGCAAGTTGGCATGGCATTTACAGCCATAATTTTGACAGATCGATTGTTGCGTGGGGGCGAAATGACCGTGGGCAATTGCCGCCACCGGACTTCCCCAAAATCACGGCCATGGGAGTAGGGAGCGAACATGTTGTCGCTGTTCTCGAGGGCAAAGGGGTAGCCGCTTTTGGATGGGGTGAGCACGGCAATTGCGGCCCAGAAACAGACGGTCAGGGAAATGTGGTTGGACGATATGCGGAAATCGCACTTCAAGACGGCGCGAAGCCCCGTATTATCGGGGTCGCGGCAGGTTGCGCTACAAGCTGGTTGATGATACAGGACCCCGAAGGCTCCTTGAATCGACAACGTAGCTGAATCTTTCAGAACGACGATAAACTTGAATCTGCGGAGTACTTGTCCGGAAACGTGCTCATGCAGTTGTCGTGATCGTCGCATGTCTACCCGCTCGAGTCAAACAAGCCGCGTACCTATCATGATCAGCTTCCTCTCGAATTCCTCACGCAACGCAAAAAAATTACCTGAGATATCCTCTGTGTAGGAGGGATAGCTATGGATTCAACCTCGCTGACTTGTCGCTCCCTTTCTTCGACCGTGCCGCTCCGGTCTTGAACCAGGCTAACTGGCATAGCCTGCGAAATAAAATTAATTGAACAGTTCCAAGAGCAAATCGAGAAGGCGAAGTGCCATACTTGGTTTATACTTGGGTCCCAGCCGAGAATATCTTCTTGCTCATCTTCATATCGAGGCTCATCCCACTGATGATCGTCGTCCATCGGGACGAACAAACTACTCGGATCAAGCAAAGCTGACGTTCCTGGTGGAACTTCTCGCGGTGTTTCTTGGACAGCTTCTCCACGAGAGGGAACCTGTGTAGGTTGATTCCTCAAAGGTACCTCAACCATAGAGGCATTCTCAACATTGTTCACGGAAGCAGTTTGCGGGGTTCGAGAATATGGCCTTGCAGATAGCTCACGGGCACCGCCATTCGAAGACGTATCGATGTCTTCAACGTCTCCTCTTGTCATCAGCGTGAACTCACATGTCATTCCGCCTGACTCGTACGAAAACTGCAACGGGCGGCATGGCCGGGTATACCGGGCACCGATTGTCGTTTTGAGAGTGTCGGCATGTATGATGATAGCTTTGAAATCCTTCACGTTTATTGCCACGTGAAGTCTTTCTTCTACAATGCACGATTCAAAATCTCTGATATCGATGGCAACAGAGGTATGAACGGGTTGTTTCAATATTTCTACATGAGCTGTTAGATCTGACATCACAATGGATGGAACGTATCACCCTACCTTTGCCATTCGCCACTTTGGTGGTGAAACTAGTGAATATTGCCCTTCCATTATCCGTAAACATATCCAGTTGCTCGGCTGTAGGTCCAAAATATTCCACAATTTCACGTAGAAATCTAGAACCTATTTCCCATTGGTTGTGGGCTCTGGACTTGTCAAAAACAGCATGTTGAACCTCCACCGGTTCGTATATCAACCTGTATGTTTTCACCACCCCTAAACTTCTTAGTAGGCCGCATGTACACAAAAAAGAAAAAGGGAGGCGGTCAATTTTCTCTACCGTGTTTGCAAATCATCTGGATGACAAGTCTGCATTCTGATTCATCCGGCCCATCAAACACCTGGACCTTGCACTGTTCAACAGCTGTGTCTTTGTCTTTGAAATCGACGCTTCGGCTTTTGAAGACGGACAATAAGGCCTTATTGCCGTTAGTGTCAGGACCGAATGCACGGACAAGGCAACCAGCGAAGCTAATACCTTGCTATACAACTGGCATGAAAATTTCGCCACAGCATTGCCAGTCGTCGTATCGGCAGTATTGCCGCGCCTTCTGCCATCATAGGAATACTGACTGAAGAACGAGCCACTATCAAATTTAATTGAAGCGTAGCCCGATTTCGAAGGGTTCAATGCAGAGAAACGAAGCTACCATGGCACAAACAAGGAGTGGAACTTGGTCAGTTCTTCTTTCCGAGAGGTCCATGCAGGAATAAGAGTCCCTTACAAAATCATGCTCTGCTTCAATGGACACAGTATCATTGAATTTGGACAGACAGATGAGCACATCATGCAGCTGAAGAGAAGCCTCTGGAAGTAAAGTGAAGGAGAGAGTAGCCATGTGCGCTGAGCACCATTTACCCACAGGGTCTGGTCGCAAGAGACCTGCGTGTGTTCTGGAAGAATAGAGGAAGAAGGATAATGGAAGCCTTCTTCTCTCAGAAATAAAAGATTAACTAAGTGTTATTGGTGGATAATTTGAAGCTGGTAGTCCTCTCACGGCGTCAATATAACTAGCGCCTGGGCGGCTAAATCGGGATCCATTACCGCTTTTAGTAGTTCTGCCGCGCTTAACACCGGGCTTTCTAAATCTCTTAAGGGTGTGTCGCTCAGAACCCACCCAGCTCCTAGTTAGACCTAGTAGCTGTCAACTTAGCGCAAACATTAACTACAGTCCCAACAACCTCTTGGACGGGTCGTGGTCACAAAAGCATTGTGGTTTCATCCGGGCTATAGCTCCGTTTCAACTCGTGTACTCCGTATGTATAACTAACTTGCGCCCTTGAACATACTTGGAGAATTTCACAAAAAATCCTAAGCGCTACTCAGAACGAGGCTAGCTAACTATTTCGAGATTCCGTAAGGCCAGGGCCTAACTGATGTAGAAACTTCCAGCCAGGCCTGGCAGCGGAGAGTTAACAATTGAAAATATGAAGATCATCACGAACGCAACTGTGACTCCTGTTTGATAACCCTTGCCCAAGACCCCGTACAGGGTTCATAATTTCCGGCTTAATTCATGGTAGTTGTCCCGCGAGCAGTTAGCATACCACTCCGTATCTGCATCGTGTTGTCGCCGAATCGAAGCTATTTTCACGTGGTAGATGCAGCTAGTTGATAGCGCAAATGCACCGAGCTGAGACAGGTAATGCAACTAAAAAAGTTAATTTCTTGGGGAAATGCATCGATGTACCGAACTGAGCACACCGTATGTACATGCTCATGTACTCCATTCTCCGGAGTCATGTCACCAGTTGCCCGCGAAAGGTTAATGGAGCAGAGTCCGCATGATGTTCGGGCAGTCATTTAGCTCCGCGAAAGGATGATTCTTTGCAGATAACTAGTTAACTTATGAGTGCTGCGCACTTAGGAGTCGATCGTCTCCTCCTTTTGTGCAGTCAATTCTAGCAGGCTGAAGGACTAGTGACTTGCTTGGGGCTTTTTAATCCGGACGAATCACAATTCCCATTACAAAAAGGTTATTTCTCATTATGCGGGTTTGGCGCAGTGTTGACATGGAAAATGACCAATAACCATTTTTTCAGAGCTGTTACCCCGTAATGGATGCTCTGACTCGGTGCGGGGGAAGAGGCAAGCTTGCCGTTGCTTGGATGAGTTAGTTATGTCGTTCCTCGATCATCGACGAAGGCATTTGTCAAGAGAAAAGCACCTGAGTGATTGGGACTCTGCGCATTCACTCATACGTGATTTCTTTGGTTGGGAAAATCCAGAATATCAGCAACATCAAAGTCAGCAACAGACACATCTTTCGTATGGCATCGATCGATATCCGGTTCCGTGTCAGCCACGACTTGTGTCGTCTTCATTCGCTGATAAGGTTCGGATTGAATGCCGGACAAGGTGGTTCATGCAGATAAGTGTATGTAACTATGTATAGGCATAAGTTCACTTCATGGATGTATCTCTGCCCGAGCGGTCTGGCAGATCGCAATAGAAAAACGGTCTCGATCCACCTCCAGCAGACAGCTTCTCAATAATCTGGTTTGGGTGGCTTGGTTACGAGGATCTTGCATTGAGCAGAAGCCTTGTTTGGACGATATTTTTTCCTCCGAACATGCGCGGCCGGATATGCAACTGCTTCAGTGGATTGCGAAGATCCAGGACTGTGGTTCAGCTAAACATGCCAATTCAGTTCCCCGTATCATTGGTCGTTAACAAACATGCAATGCCCAGTCCCTCTTGAATGGCCGGGTTCGGGGATCATCCTACCCTTGACGCCTTGAGTGTTGGAAAGCGGTTGTGAGATCAATGGATTTGGAATATTATGGAGGTCGACAAACAGTTATGCCTCTCCAGATGTCGAGAAAACGTCTTTGCCAGCCGTGTTGCTCTGTAGTTAACAGTGCGCTGGCACAACTGGAGCTTCATGTAGGACGAGCTACACAAGGACGTTGCCGGCATTTCAAAGATGCTCCCATCTAAAGAGCCCAATGCTCGTTTCTTTTCTGGTGCGGATTTGCATCTGTCTTCGTGCCTAAGGTTTCTTGCTGACAATTTCGCAAATCGAAAAAGGTTCAATCGGATGGCATCCCTGTCGCTATCTTGAAACTGGGCCAAGGGGGCTTACCACAACGCCTGCCAAGCCTTTCGAAACCTTTTTCAAGGTCTCCCGCAAAATCCGCCCTCCCTCGAGTTGCCCATTTAGGGAAATCTAGGCGTTCCGCGGGCGCACGAGGAGAAAAAGGGGACTGCAAGAAATGCAGCAAGTTGTTGTGTGTAGTTTGCAGATTTTGTGTGGCTGTCCGGATGGGCAACGTTGTCAGTAGCTGTTCATATATGGTTTCCAGCATGGTGACGCCAAAATATTTCTGGAACGATGAGCTGTTCCTGACCTCCAGAGCTACACTAGTTAGCACTGGCGCGTCTACTTTTAGTCCAGGCACAAAATCCCCACGGCCACAAGCGAGGTTGTTTCGTATTTTTTTTTTTTTTTTTTTGGTACCACGCTTGGAACGCCCTCTGGCAGGTGCCAGTGAAGGTATTTTAGCCCGAAAAGTGGTACCAAGGCCTTTGACCAAGCCAATTCCATAGAGCTCAAACCCCACGTTTCCCAAAAGTGAATTGGACCTTCAACACACTGGTACTCGCTGGATGAAACCAGGCTGGCATTGCTACCGAATATTCTGGACTGAAGCGTCTTCCGTACGTCCGTGGTTCAGTAGTTATCCCAGTGAGTTCGAGTTTCAGCTGAAAGTCGTGTGCATTTGTATACGGAGTACATCGACTGACTAGTTAACTCCTATGTAGTTAGTTCGTTTAGGTCTTTTGTGTCGATGTCTGTCCCACGGCTAAATTAGTTAGTTAGCCGCGGCTCTCTTGGAACTAACAGCTCCATTTCCCGCTCTAAAATTAGCTGCCATTCCGAGAAAATCGCGGGGTAGCGCGAGACTGTCTTAGCGGACAAATATCCGAAGTAACAGAAAACAGTCATGCAGCTGGATATGAAATCAGGGCGCCGTTGTTTGCTCGAGAGTGGGATCCATTGGTGACGATATTCCAAGCCTCAGGGCAAGGACAACACTAAGAAAACAGTCCGTCCAAGACGCAGAGCTTCTAGAATTCGATCTCGAACTGTCCTTTCAACTGCCTTTCTTCCCCCTGGACCATGTTAGTCTGATACGACAGACAACCTCCTCGGCCTTGCTGGTAGCACAATGAAGCTAGCTTGGATTGTAGGGCTGGCTGAGTCTTATGACGTCGAAAATATGGATGAAGTTTTGATACGATTCTCGAATTCCCACAGCACAGAAAGGCTCCCCCGTGCTGAGCCTGTACAGTTAAAAATGCGTCCCTTATGAACAGGACTAGCCGACTGTTCCCCAATCCAATATTCTGCGGAACATTGAGCGGAAAGGAAACCTAGGGCCAACAGCAAATGACGGAAACCTGTCTGCGATCAGCGCCATGCCTGCATTGAAGCTGTGGCCTGCTTCCTTGCCCGGCCTGAATCTGGTCTCAGGGATCCTCCTCCATACCAAGATAGGATCAGCGTACAAAAAGGTCGATCCACCGCAAACTACATCCACCCATGTCAACTAGTAAGGGATTGTATGTAGCCCATCTCCGAGGGAGTTTCGAAAAAAATCCATAATTGTTGACAATAGTTACCTCTCGAGCCTTCGGATGACTCTGACAAAATAATACTGAGAAATATCACGGGAATTGGAGATGCTGATTATCCTTGGTTACGCGCTCTATGCTTGAGAAGGTTCCATCACACCTTTACAATCGATGTCTTGTTCTGTGCAGGGCAAGTTTCCGCGACATATTTGGCCGAAGAGTGTAGCCTTTTTTTGCCAATTTCCTTCTGGGGAATGCCAATTCCCGAAATCCCGATAAACTGGAGCAACCTGTTGGCTTGCTCGGCCTCTCCCCCCCCCCCCCCCCCCCCCCCCACCACCACCACCACCAACAACA
>LJPK01003113.1:35430-68018 GCA_001430945.1 Amauroascus niger
CCCCCCCTTCAGTGATGGATGGATGCGAGTGCTTGGAAGACCCGGGCTGGGGCCTTGGCTCGTGTTGGGTGGAGAAGCGAAGCCCCGTGACCAGCTCTACATGTTGTGCCTCTAGTTGCGCACTTGTAACTACCTCCGTAAGGTAAGGAGCCCCAGCCACACCAACAGGGGGCTGCCCTGGAATGCTTTTGTCGCCAAACGGGTGGATGATTTCCATGGATTCGCTTCATCTTGACGTGTGTATATCGCACTAGGAAAGCTTGTTGCGCATGGCATCAATCTTCTGTCCAGGCCCCTTCAGCAGTACTCTGTGCGTTAAGCGCTCGCTCGGTTTTCTGACTGGCATAACATGGGTCCAAATATGATGGGGCATGACCTATCCGAACATTTGATCAGCTTTTAGCGAAAAAAGGGTACGGAGAATCGGTGCTCCACCCGCAGCCTGCTCATGGGGAAAGGAAATGTTTGGGAGTCAACTCCAATTCTTTCCCCTAAAACTGAATATTTCCCGCAAAGCTTGGAGCAATGCGACTGATGGTGTGGCCCGGGGGGCGAGGGCGGGGAAGATGCTAGGGTAGTATCCGTGTTTTCACTCTGCTTGGCTGTCAAACAAAAAGTACTTTTGGGATATCGGAGTACGCTCCATACATTCCTGTGTAGTTAGTTATATATATATCCTGGGGCAAAATGGTTGTGACTTGTGACTGCAGGCAAGGGGACGTACAGTACTCCGTACCTAGGTATAACTAAACTACAGCTGTAGTTACGGAGTACGGAGCAGGTAGCATGGTAACGCACTGAACTCCCAACAAGTCTCCGTGCTCTGGGAAGGGAAAGAAACGCCATGGGGTGGGGTAGTTCTTTCCAGTTGGCGATGATCCACACACAATCTGCAGAGCGAAAGACGCCCACCACAACAATTCTTTTTTTTTTATGTAAATCTTGTACATGCTCCGTAGTTACCTCCCGTCCACAATTGTACTGGAACCAAGCCTTTTTACAGGTCGGTTCGCTTGTGTAGCAACCGCAAAACACCACTTGTGGTATAACATGATTGCCCCCTTTAAATAATAACGAGAAGAATGTTGAAATCCTTGAGCGATGAAGGATTGCATGACTTTGAGAAAAAGCTACCCTGTTGTTTTGTCCAACTTTGACGTGATTTTGTCGTAATACAGTTGTATAGTTAAATACCAGATTTGTATGGAAAAAAGTCCACACATTACATGCATTTTGTGTGCTACTACGGAGCACTTTTCTTGGAGCTCTCCTCCTTGCCTTGTGAAAAACCTCGGTAGAAGCCACTCTGTTGATTGTGGCAAAGCCGCATCGTCGACCTTTTGAGGCTCCTCCGGTTTTTCCCAGAGTCTCTCTGGGTGCAGGCTTCAAATATGTTCGAGCTCCTTTCACTGTAGTGTCAGCAAAGAGAGCTCCTGTACGTTTCCGAATTCGGTACGGGATATAATGGGAACAAATGTATTTAATGTATTTATTTGTGTATTGCTTGGTGCAAGGTCATGATAAGGAATATTCCTTTATTCTGATTGGCTGGTTTCACCAACCGTGGCACGCAATTCTTTTGTGGAATTCCCGCCACAAGCAGGGAGAAACTTCCCACCTCTTTGCGCTGTTTTGCTTTTTTTTTGCTTCCCTTTTTTTTTCCTTTCTCGCCTTCCCTGACCCTAAATTTCCCTTGCGCCATCCCCGGCTTTTCCTTCTTCCTCGCTCTCGCGCTTCTCAAAGTGTTCTTTTTCCCCCCCCCTCCCCAAATTCCTCCAGCACTAGCACCCAGCTCACCGCACTAAACTCATCTCAGGCTACCTCTTCTCCTACAACCACCCTTTTCGCGCTACCATCGACACTACGACGCTTTTGACTAGTTCAACCTTCCGCCCTCTGTCCTTGGGTGCATCCACCGAGTCCAAACACGCATCGCATCCTGATTATTACTTCGAAATTACCGCCCGCAAAGTAACTTCGGTACTAGCACCTTAGTGCGCGTGGGTCGTATCGGCGGGACCTCAGTCACAAGAAAAAAAAAAGATCTCAAACAACTCCCTCCGAGGAGGGCGGTCCAAGCTCACACCGGCTGGTCTTCTTGCAACGGGTAAAGGAGAACAAGAACAAGAAGGAGAAGCAAAAAGTGCCAACCCTGGGCATTTTTTATTTCTTTCGCGAAGGAGGGTTGGCAGTACTACACATCACCCTCAAACTCCAACAGTTTTTAAGCTTTCGCAACCACTACGCTTTCGTACAGTACTTACCCCAATAAAATACACATCGCGCGTTGCCTCACGAGCCAACGATCGGGTAGCCCGTCGACAGTCGAAAGCAAGCAATTTCTCCACAACCCCTGCTGGGTACTTCTGGACGGAGACAGTGAGACCAAATCTCGCCGAGTGGAGCCCTGTTGCTTTATCGGATTAGCAAGTTCCGCCAAAATCATTAGCCAGGATTGCACCTGGACTTGGCCCCCAAATACCAAGACTCGACCCTGGCTTTTTGGCCATATTCTCCCCCAAACAGTCAACGAGCTTGCTGCTCCACATTCACTGCGCTCGAGATCTGGCAGTGCCGGGTTCCCATCCTGACTAGGGCGAAGACGGGGATAATTTGACAACAAACGTGTGGTTGGTTTTTTAGAGAGAGATAGAAAAAGGAGACTAATCAGAGGCACGGAAAGGGAGGCTCCCACCAGGCACGTGTAAATTTTATATACGTGAAATCTGAACGCTTTCCCACACCCTCATAATTAACCTGTGCTGTGGAGCAAGAGGGGGGAGGCTGGAAAGGAAATATACAGAAAAGGGAAAATTACGATCTCCACCCGTCGCATCGATTTCATCGTATCCGCCAGCAAACCAGGGGACTCTCTCTAGTTCATTTGAGTTACTTTTTCATACAGTCCAGAAGAGTACAGACGACCAGTACCCGCTCTAACTAACTATACACCCTCCACGCATAACATTTTGGTACATTTAACTAAGGACAAGCGTCCGCTGGATTACTTTTTTGCCTTTTGACGCTACTCCTGTCTCTGCCTGTTTACTATTCCCTGCGGAGCGGTTCCACCGTTAATTCAACCAGCCCGTCGGCTATCCTTTTCAACTATACCCAACTCTGCAAGAGACCTCTGGGTCGCGTTGACTTATCGGCTGCTCTTGCTGCAGGTCCCACTGCGAGAGACCAATCTTAGCTCCTCTGAAATATTTCAACTCTTCTCCAACTGGCCTGAATTTAGTTCAAAAACACAGAGTTGCCACCACTGCACCATCGTCTCAAGAACACTCCATAAAAAAAACCTCCCCCGTCGTATTCTTCTCGCCAACCTTGACCTTTCCCCTCCTGGACTACCGCGCTCCGTGACCTCTTCACCAACCCAAGCCAAAACCTGTTGTTGAGCATCACGTTCTTAAGCATCAAATACGCCTACCTTCGCGTGCGAAACGGTCGATACTTGGCTTGCATTGTTAATTTTGGGAATAATTCATTTACGCTTGGTTTCGGTCCTTGAAGGCTTTTGTTAAGAGTGGACTAAAAAAGGGTCCAACAACAAGCGTGTTTTTAGACCGACACAAGTTTCCGCGCGACCTGTTTGGGGTGTAGCCCACAAATACCAGACTGCTCGCCAAACCTTTGACGGACTAGTTTGCAGCGAGCTACTTGTTTCGTGCCCGCAGTTTGGGAACCTAAAAAGGGAACTCTGGTCAACGTCTATATTGTGAACCGGCCCTCTTTTCGCGACCGGAACATCCCTTCTTTCTTCGTCTTCGTACAATAATATCATATTTGTTTCGGTTCAATCTACTGGACTGAGCGAAGCCACCCGCCGCTAAAGTCGTGAGGTACTTGTCGGAGGATAAACAGGGAGCTTCTTTAGTTAGGCTACGCGACAAGTCTATTATATGGACAGACCTTCCCAGGATTACGCGCAGTCAGGTTTGAACCCCGAGCCTCCAAACTTGGCGGAACAGGAATCTGAACAGTCAGCTGCAGACCAGGCTACTGCTGCTGCTGCTGTTGCGTCACCTCAATACAACGCGTCGCAGCCAGAGAACCGAGCGCCTGCTCAGTACACTTCGCCCACCGAATCTCGAACCACCGGCAACATCTCTGCATCCAACACGCCGCAACCAGATTACGCTTTGAATCAAACAGGCCAGCCTCCTCCGCCGACGACGGCACGTCCGCCTGCGCCGTACCCTGAGTATCTCGCTCGACAGCCTCAATACCATCACGCGCCAAATACCCAAGCCGGCGGCGCGGCAGGTATGGCTCAAGCAACAAGTCCGTCCATGAACCTGCAAGATGGGCAGCAAAATGACCATCGCAATCCCACGCAAATGAAGTCTGACACAGACGTTCCTATAGATCCCTCAATTGCGACGGCGAGCCCAACCTATCCTCCTCCTTATTCCCCATACCAACCTCAAGGCCATGATATGGCTCAGTATCAAGGCCACCCGCCTCCACAAATGTACGCGCGCCCAGATTGGCCTCACCAATACGGGCAACATCAACCTGGTCTTCCATACAATTCTCCAGGCACGACTGTAGGTACTGCTTCGCCGGTAACCACGGCAGGTCCACGCCCAGGACAGGTATGCCTGACCGCTTTTAACTTAGACGAGGCATGCTTTCCAGTCAACTCCAGGCGGCTAACTCTACTCTTGCTTTTTAGGTATACTCATTTGTGCCCATCCCCGGATCGCAGCAACACAAGCGACCGCGTCGACGATATGAGGAGATTGAACGAATGTATAAATGTGGATGGAACGGATGTGAAAAGGCATATGGTACTCTAAATCATTTGAATGCTCATGTCACAATGCAGTCTCATGGAGCAAAAAGAACTCCAGATGGTATGTATTTCCATTTTTCTACCTGACAGTTTGTTTTTGTTTTGGGACGCGTTGGCCCACAAGAGGTGTTCGCGCTTAAACTAGCCTTTGTTACACAGCGCCAGTGTTGGCGCGTTGGCATGTGGAGGGATGCAGCAGCGCTAGCAAGTGCACCAAACCTTAAACCATACGTCATGCCAAGATGGATTTCACACTATTTGACGCTTGACATGGATTGATCGCTGACGACGTTTGGGTATTCGCAGAGTTCAAAGAGATCCGAAAAGAATGGAAGCAACGCAAGAAGGATGAAGAGAACCAGCGTAAAGCCGCGGAGGAGAGAGAACGGCTCGCTGCCCAGGGCCCTGGAGCCGAGAACAACGGCACTGCCGACCCCAACACCGTAACGACGGCCCAACAACCTCCACAACCAGCGCCATACCCAGCTGGGGTTCGTCCCCAGCTTCCTCCGATCGGATACCAACCTGCGGATGGCCAAGTCCCAAATCAATACAATAATTCGACCGGGAATGGACTCGTTTATCCGTCTGGCAACGGACAGATGCCTGCGTCGTATCCTGCAAATTATCCTCACTCCCCTTATGCTCAGGGAAGCCAGGTCTATCAACAAGCCCCACCACCGCCTCGTGAGTAATATCACGTCTCCATTCCGCATAGTTGCTAGTTAATTTCGGCCAAGTCCATGTCAAGTCTGATCATACCTGGTTTTCAACAGCATCATATCGTTGCTGACATCTGAAGTCACAGGCCCGGATGGCCAATTCAACGGCTATCAATAGAAGTGGCTAGTCGCGAGCAAAATACTGTCCTAATTGACAAACTGATTGGCCCTTCCTTAGTGCTCTTCACTTTCCCTTTTCTTTCTGCTTAACATACCCTCAGCTGCACATCTTTGCTTTGTGTGACCTTTTTAATAGCCTTCTTCTTACATATGTTGCTGCTATCTTCAGCTGTTTCCTGTTGAAAGGGGGGTCTGCCAACTTACCGCTGATACCATTCTCCATTTTCTATACGGCATGATATGTTTTTCCATATATCATCTGGTGTTCTATGACTAATATTCCCTTTTTAACGTCTTCTGATAGAAGGGAGAGGATGTGTGATGAACACAAACAAAAATCCAGGTGCTATAAAAGTGGTTAAGGACTTGTAATAATGTGGCAATGGATGATGGTTTTCAACATGGGTGGTGGATGTGCATTGACAGTCTGGTTTTCTCTCTTCGTTTTTACCCTTTGATTGGATGGCAAGCTGATGGCGTTTTTTTTTTTTTTTTTTCTTCCTTTCTTGCTTACGGCCGCTTCCGATATGTTGACCTTCTCTATGCTTGCCATACGTTGGTCCCTTTTAATTGTATTTGCCTTGAAAGGCTCCAGTCCCCCTTTACCGTCCCCTTTCTATGTACGTTTGTGGCTTGGTGACTCTTCATTAGGATAGCTGGTTGGAATGTCCTTTTGTTCGTGTGTTTTCACCCTACTCCATCGTGTTCCCTCCTCAGCCAAACAACAATCTCAGACTCCATATGTTCCCCGTTCAATCGCCCATAGGTTTCTCCATCCGTATTTTTGTGTCGTTTTCAGAGTGACATCAAGTCAACGGTCCGATCAGTAAAAACAGGTGCGGTGGCTCCTCTTTTAATGAAATGAGTGATCTACTTCAAAACATTCTTATTCATGTCAGTTTCGCCAAATTCATCCGTCATTTTCGATTTGACGGTCACACGAAGAACCGTTCCCATTGGCTGACACTGAATGTCCGCGTTATCGTTGATCCGCGCTAAGGGCGGTGGATAGCGGCAAATTCTGAGAAAAAAAGCTTCTTGGAAAAGGGCCTGAGGAGGAAGTGCAGCAGACAGGCTACGAATCTCGAGTTACCTACCTTTGTCAATCACAGTCCGGAGGCTCAGATCCGGAGACGGGAAGAATGATGCGTGTAGACTGGAATCTCCTAGCCGCTACTTGTCGGAACTAGCGCCTCTTGTCTTGGGTGCCGTGCGCCGCTTGACCTCTTCGCAATTGCATGCCGAAAACAATATCGTGCTCAACAATGGCTCACAAAGCTATGCTGCTGTCTAAAGCCACGCCGGCACGTGCTCTCTTTCGATGTGTGGCTCCCGTATCGACCGTAATCGGAGTCCGCTGCAAGCATACCTACATGAGAAAGGAGAATCCTTTTGCGTCAAAGGAAGCTCTTAAGCAAGAGCTGAAATGGGTGGGAAACGACCGGGTAGCCCTCATGAACCGCATTGAGAAGATGCTTACGGAGGACGACTTCGAGAAAGCGGTAGCCTTGGTCATGGCGGCGGAAAAGGAGGGGGCGGATTCTATTGCTTCGTGGAATGCGCTCTTGCGCGAAGAATTGATAAAGAATGGGCCAGAGATGACTTTCAAGTTGTTCAATGATGTGAGTTTTTTTTTTTTTTTTTGGCCCCAGTGGTATGGGTATGGGTATTAAATTGACCGGATGCTAATATGTGCTGGGTGGCTTTTTAGATAAAAAAAAGAGGCGTGAAACCGAATTCGCATACCTTCACCATCATTTTTCGAGAACTGTCAAAGCATCCATCGAAGAAGGCAGTGCGGGTTGGAATGGCCATATACAATTCACTGAAGTCGGACTCGCCTGTCCAGCGTTCAATCATCCACACCAATGCAATGTTACTTGTATGCGCCAATCACAACGATATGGACTCGCTGTGGGAGATAGTGGGTGAACTCCCTGCTGGCGGGATGGGCGCACCCGACAACATAACGTATGCCACAATCTTAACCGCTATTCATAAAAATGCCAAAACTGCAACTCAAAGACTCCATCCGGTCGAAGACGCTAAAGCTATTGCGAAAATCAAAATACCCGCAATCCGCGAAGGACGTCTGGTCTGGGCAGAAGTCATGAACAAATGGCGCAAGGGCGCGCTGCACGTTGACCAAACTCTGGTATTTCAAATGGCAAATCTGCTAAATTTTGGAGGCCGGAGACGAGACTTCTTTGACCTATTAGCATTGCTTGAGCAAGCAATGAATATCAAACGCCCTGAGGCCATGTTGATTCTTGTGAAGGCTGCTGGAGAACGAATGGCATCCTTAAAGGCTGCAGCGGAGCAGGAGCGGGGTTTCCGGAGTGTCTCTGATCAAAATGGCGAGGAAGCCGCTGATGGCATACCCTCTGCAACTTTATTCAAGCCTATCGACATACCAGCTTATCCTCTGCCAACGAACCGTGAGCTCACTCTAGCTTTATATGCATGTCGACATTTTGCTGGAGGGCCTGCCGTGGGCCGAAAATACTGGATAATGCTCACAGCACCGGATGGACCATTCAAAATAGACCCAGATCGCACTTCATACCACGAACATCTACGAAATCTGCGCGCCATCCGCGCTAGTGCCGCGTCTCTAAAACTCATTCAAGATGAGATGATACCCAAGGATATGGCTTTTACAAATACATTTATTATATCGATGAGCACGTGTTCCCGCGATAAGCTTAACCCGAACGTCCTTGAGACCGCCGGTACGTTAATAGACCTTATGCCCAATACATGGGCCGGCTCGCATCCCAAACCTATTGGTGCGTATATCGATCTTGTCCGAGTCGCCACTTCACCGGGCAGAATTTACGCGGATACCTCGAAGAATGGTTTATTCTCCACAATAAGCCCAGAAGAGCTGTACAAACGTCGACTTTTGGACGCCGTTGGGCGCTTGATCCCTCATATCAAAAAGTTGCAGCAATTTATCAGTAGCCAGAAGCGCAGAAAACCAGGTGGTCGAGTGTACGACGATGAGGAGGTGGAGGAAGTTAGAGAACATGGCGCTTTTTCTCCGGATGCTTTAGCAGACGAGGCCCATCGCACGCTAAAACGAATCTCTGGCCTGATTAAAGATCTGCTCGAACCTTCGGTGGCACCTTTGCTAAGCCCGGCGGAAATTGAGCAGTTGAACGCGCAGGCACTTAAGTTACACCGAAAGATAAACCCACGACCTCACATGTCTTATCGGGATCAGAAGCACACTCATCAGTCTCAACCATCAGAGAACGATTACACCTGATTCGACGGATTGGCTCTTACTTTTATATTTCTGTGCTCGAATCTTACAATCCCCACAATTAGCACATTGCTATGTCTCCTACCGAGACTTCTCCATATATACTTCTCAAATCTATGTATAAATATCACGCGAGTTAAATCCTCCTTCTTTGCTATTCTCCGCGGTCTCCTAGGTTGGGCGCATTGGTACGTTTCAGGGCAATCATAATACCAAGATAGAGGGATTGTTTATATTTTCAAAATTGTTTACCTAGAGTCTTTTGTGATTGCTCTCATGTTGGTCTTGCAACAGGCGGAAGTCGGAATTTTGTTTGGGATGTGGCACCTATTCTGCTATTTTCTTAACTTGATAGACCGAACTCACTAACCATTGACATTCCATATCATGACTTCAATCCATCCATAACATGTCATTTCGTATGTAAGATTTCCTGTTCCACAATCAAGCGTTCAAATTAAACAGTTTTAGTCCAATGACCACAACAGATGGGCGGTATGACGGAAACAAACCAAAGCGGAACATCTTCCCCCCCCCACACCACAAGCACAAACGATCTTCTCCCTTCTCTGACCCCTTCCCGTTCCGCTCCGCTCCGCTCCGCCCACCAAGCCAATCCTTCCTCACCCAACAACAACAACCCCATCCGCCAACAACATCGGCACAACCCTCTCCTCCACCCACTCCGTACACTTGAAATACCCCTTCCTCTCCTCCCAAGGCTCATAAAACCTCCACTGTCGCCCATCACCAACATCCCCAACCACAACCCCTTCATACCTCATCGTCGCCGTGTTGAATTTCTTCTGACACCCCGGCGGCTTGACCGATCGACACACGCCGTCCACGTTGCCCGGATAGCCATCCGCTCGCACTCGCCCGATGAGGTGCTTGGCGTAGAATCCCTCCGAGTACTCGGGGGACTGGGGCACGGGTTTGTGCACGTATACCATTCCCGTGGAGGTGGCGATGTCGCCGGTGACTTCGTGAGTCCAGCCGGCTATGTCGCCGGGATCGTCATTGACGTCTTTCTGGATGAAGAGGTATGTATGGTATCTAGTCTGTTTTTCCTCTGGATCGGGAATGGTCAGGTGCTCCTTGATTTTCCACACTGTGTAGAATTTGGGCTCCGTTTCCGGCATGGTTTTCTAAGACGGTTCGAGGATGGGCTTCAAGTGATGGATAACAAACAGTGCTGTAACTACAGTTTGATTTCGATTTGAATTTCTAGAAGGGGGTGGTGAATGTTACAGATTGCCCACAACAAGAAAGGTGGGGGTTTATTCTCCTCACCAACATGGATGCTTTCGGTGGTTAAACCAAGTGCAGTAGGAATCGGGTAAAAAGCAGGTGTAGTAGAAAGCATTAATTTTCTAAACTAATTAAAATACAGACATCAAAAGTTCGAAAGCACGAAACATTAGTAAAGCGCAATTTGACCTCAGGCATATTACACATCACCCCTGGAGGCAACATAATTCCCAATCAAACAAGATACCATCTTTTTGGAGTAACACACATGCATTTTTCAAGGGCGACGTGAGAAAACGGAAGTCGCGAAAGACAGCCTGTCAGGAACCAACAGAGGGTATACTGTACCGACTATAACTGCATTAGTTCCTCGACGTCGGTGAAATAACCATTATGCAGAAAATACGAAACAAAACTAGGAAATCACAACGCCGCCCGCAACGAACTGTAACAGTCTATAGTGGTGGGATAAAAAGGAATTTGAATGTAGGCCAGAGAAGGCCATGAGAAAAAGCCGAGAGTCGAGACAAGGTCATGTATTTTACCATCGGCGAGCATGGCCAAGAGGGGCGGAATTAGAAGCTGTAAAACCTCCACCGCCACCTCCACGGCCACGGCCACGACCACCCCAGCGGCCGCCTCCGCCACCACCACCACCGAAACGGGCCATCTCTGCAAGGCGGGGATCAATTTGCTGCTTAGACTCAGTGAGAATATTGACCAAATCACGAGCCTGTTTAGCATCTGTTGTAACCATTAGCGCTGTTCTTTGACGGAGATATAAATATACGTACTGTCAGTGGTGAATAACGTAATGGCCGTTCCTTTAGCACCGGCACGGCCAGTACGACCAATTCGATGAACATAATCTTCCGAATTGTTCGGGTAATCATAGTTGAACACATGAGTGATATCGGGCACATCTTCATATAGCTTTGTGGTTAGCAAACGTGGAGCTAGATTTATAAACAAACGACTGGAGCCCTTTCTCAGTCGTGTGGACTTATGCGTTACTCTCTTGGACTTGCTTCAGCATCATTTATTGCGTCAGAGTCCATGGGCTGGCACTTGATCCTGGTCCCGGCAAAACCTTGGAAATGCAGAACTCTGGCCTCTCTACGGTCGACAAGATGTAGGAAGTAGAGAGGCACAATTAGAAGCATGGCATGCTACACTGCACTGTGAGTCCAAGGTTCCCTTTTAATCGAGAACCAACCAAAGACCCCAAGGCTAGAGGAGTGAGAACATGTTTACCAACATGTTCTCTTTTAAAGAGAGCAAAGCATTGGGTCAAGATCACACGACATCAATCCGGGTAAGGGATGATGATGGAACAATGGAGGGGGGAAGGGAGTTCAAATTGATCATACCAATACCACGCGAAGCCACATCAGTGGCAACCATGATGGGGCTCTTGCCAGTTTTAAACTCATTTAGAACCCAATCACGTTCATTTTGTTGTTTGTCGCCGTGGATGGCTGGAGATGCGATCAGTCAGTAAGACAATTTCAAAATCACACGGAAGCTTTCGGACTTACACAATGCTGGCCAACCGTCTTGGCGAAGAAATCGGGTGATATCATCTGCAACGCGCTTTGTCCCGGTGAAAATGAGTACTTTCGCCTTTTTGTCGTCCATGATACGTTCGAGATGATTGATCATCCGGTCACGCTTTTCGAAATCCGATACGATCTCAATGATTTGGGTAATCCTGTGATTAGCGGATAAATCTTGAGATCCAATGTATACCTGGATGTAATCGTGGAGGAAGTCATTGGCAAGTTGTCGGACTTCCTTCGGCCAGGTAGCTGACCACATGCAAGTCTGTCTATCGGGACGAATCTGCCCAATGATCTTTCGAATTTGGGGCTCGAAACCCATATCAAGCATACGATCCGCCTCATCGAGAACGAGGTAAGTAACGCGACGAAGGTTAGTTTTTCCAGCCTCGAGCATATCAATCAAACGACCAGGAGTGGCAATGCAGACTTCAACACCACGAGAAAGGTCACGAATCTGAGGTCCTCTCGGGACACCTCCGTAGACACAAGTGTTCCGAATGCGCGAAGATTTTCCGAATTTGGTAATCTCAGTCTGGATTTGAACAGCCAGTTCACGAGTTGGAGCCAAAACAAGTACGATTGGTCCATCGCCAGGCGCTAGAAGAGGCTGGGCGTTGATATGAACAATGGCGGGTAAGCAGTATGTCAAGGTTTTACCCGATCCTGTTTCAGCAATACCAACGACGTCGCGACCAGACAGAGCCATGGGCCAACCTTGTGATTGAATGGGTGTAGGTTTGCTGAATCCCTGAGCCTTGACCTCAGATATCACGTATTGCGGGAAACCTGCCTCGTCAAAGTCTTCGACGGGACGAGGGACATTCTTGCCGTAGACAGTCATTTCGTGTTCTTTCCGAAAAGCATCCACTTCTGCTTGAGAGCGATTGGTCACCAGTATATTCTCCTTGTAGAAATGTTTCTCGAACCTAGGCATGGTGCTGATGTCTACACACAAAAGGTTAGTCAACGAAGGAACAGTTTGCCTAGGTAGTTTTTCAAACATACCCCATTCTTGGTGTTTCAAGCCAGCCCCAAGATTCGACATTCTGTCACCACCCTGGCCCCCGGCTCCTCCGTACGAGCCGCCGCCACCGCCAAAGGAGTTACCACCACCACCATAGGATCCACTATAGCCATTTGATTGACCGTGTGAATATCCATTGCTACCACCGTGGCCACCGCTTCTGTAGTTGCTGCTGTTCGCGTCAGTACGAGTCAAAAAAAAAATAACAAGAAGATGAACCCGGCTCTGGGACTCAGTCCGAATACACATGCAGAACGCGTGGGATGGAACAGTAAACTTGCCTTCCGCCAGAATGATGGCCGTGGCCGTGGCTGTCTCGAGATGCGGAATAGCCGCCTCCGAAAGACATCTTTTTATTTTTGTTCGAATTCAGCCAGATGTGAAAGAGATCTGGTGTTTAATAAAGTCGAGAGAAAAAGACAAGGCAAGAAAAGATAGACTTGACAATAGTTATAACAGAAAAAGATGAAGAAGAAATCAGCACGAAGTGAACGTGTTGGGTTTTTGTGATGGAAAGAAAAGGAAGGGGAAAAAAAAAAAAAAAAGGTTGTTCAGGCAAAGAGAAGGAAAGAAAAAACTTGCAAACAGCGGAAGGCGGTAAAAACCCAACCGGAAAAAAAAAAATTCAGGAAAGGGTTTAGCGTGTAATTTATCCAGGCTAGGCCTTAACGGGCAGATGCTGCGCCACCCGCTTAGTAATGCTAATGGCCACTTTTAAGGAATATCATTATTCCGTTGTCTTTCACCCGACCTCACTGAAACACACTTGCTTGACTCTTTCACTCTCCCTTCAGTCCCATGTCCCAGAACCCAATCTCCAACTCTGTCGCCCTTATGAATATTCGCACCAGCTCTTCCACCCGGACTCGGGATACCTGCCTCATGTGTGCTTCAAGCAGTTCTGACCAAGAAGTCAGAATGTGTATCTAACACACAACTACAATACAAAGCACTCGAGATCTTATCCTACTCACCTGATCCCAGCCTCACGGCTTCGGAATAGTCTTCTGCAACATAGTTTTCGATCCACTTCCAGTACTTGTTGTCAGTGCGTACGCTCTTCTCGTCGCTGTGCAAGCGTTTTGCGATGGCCCCGTATCCGATGAGGCAGGGCGACAGAGCAACTTGCAATGCAAGCCAGTCTTCCGATTGCCCTACGTCTAGAATGTATCTGCTATATGCCGTGCACGCTTTCGTAGAAGAACGTGGTCGGTTACTCATGGCCCTTAAAAAAGATTTTAGTTGTTAACCTACCTTGACTTTCTCTCTGGCGTTCGATATCTTCTTTTGGCAAGCCGAATGATGCGCAGTAGTCCAGGTGCAAAGCCATTTCGCGTTCGATATGAAGGACTATCTTGGCAGACTACACCCATAGAAAAGGTCAATCCATCTGGGTCACTCGTTGAGGGGGTTTTAGAGAGTACTTACCGCTGAAATGCCTTCAATGGTGCTATTCTTGTAAGCTGCTAATGCATTACTCCGCGCAAAGTGGACCTGGATTTCAGAGTCAGCGGAACTAGCCTCCTTGGAAAAAAAGGTCCCATTAATGCCCACAAGATAGAGGTAGTCTTGTATCAAATAGTATTTGAATTTATCAACCGGCAGCGTTGCATCTGCCAGCCGGGCCACAAACTCATGCTTCGTAAATGCTTCCCATAACGGCTGGACGTCGGGCCTCTCTAAAACGTAATCTAGAAAGTGTCCTCTAATTTGCGTCAGCCCAAGCAAAGCATTGATGGAACCTACGATATCAGGACGTACGACGCAAAAGGAAGCGAATAAACAGAGTGGAAATGGTTGATAGGCCCATGCCCCCTGCCCAGGTCAATGCTCGTTTTGATACCCGCCTCCACGAACCGGCATGCTTCTCTAACGGCCCGTGTAGTTTCCCCGCCGTTCGCGAGATTAGCGGCAATTGCAGAGGCAAGAGAACATCCAGTGCCGTGAGTATTTTTGGATCGGGAAAATTCAGTTTCAATCAATATCACATTGCTGCCGTCGTACAGAATATCGACGACAATGGATGCCTCTTCCATGTCTCTTGACCGCTGTCGAGCAGCTGTCAATGGCAAATGCCCGCCTTTCAGTAGAATGAACTCTGGCCCTAATGCATGAAGCTGCTTGGCTAGCTGGACTGCGTCATCAAGGCTTTCGGGGTCTTGCACATCCAATCCCGAGTCGCGAAGGAGAAGTACTCCTTCCGGAATGTTCGGAGTTAGGATCGTAGTGATAGGCAACAAACTTGTGCGGACAGAGCTCACGGCCTCGGCTGGAAGAAGCTGGGAACCACTCGTTGATATCATAACCTTTTCCAAAAGACCAGGTTAGAAGAAAGAAACCAACGGTAAACGAAGGTTTAGGGCAGGTAAGAAATACAGGGTCCAAGACGACTGATAACACTTTATGCCGCCGCAACGTTTCGGAGACCATTGCCACCGTCTCGGCGGACGCCAACATGCCTTTTGATTCTCCGTTAGCATTGTCGATAACCATTGAATATAAGAAGCCTGAGGAGCAATATAGTCAACCTACCAATCTTCACCACATCTGCTCCGATATCATCTAGTCCAGCATTGATCTGCTTGCGCACGAATTCGGTGGGCACAATGTGGATATCTTGCACACCCATTGTGTTTTGGGCCGTCAAGGCCGTCGTGGCTGTCAAGGCATAACATCCGTGTGCAGCGAGCACTCTCTGATCTGCCTCAAGCCCCCTGCCGGAAAACCTGTCAATTGAGGATTGTCCCGTGTCTTGAAGGGAGGCTTTGTTGGACTGGAAGCGCTGGAGAAAGATGGGGAGGAGACGCACGCCCCGCCAGAACTATCAGAGCCTGCAATTACAAGAACGCGCGCCAGCCTTGTCATGTTGGAAACTTTTGTCACGCGTGATGGGGTTTGCCAGCTAACCTATATACATGCAACAGCAGGTGTATCAACACTCCATGATGGTCTCAACAAGGCGGAAGAAGAAAATAAAAACATCCCGAATGAGTGGGAAAACCTGCCCCACACCCGACCCTGCTCCGCTGTCCGAAGTTCGGATTGAATTTCTACCACCACAACCCATAGATATTCTTTGACAGTTCTCTACACAGGAAACTATCTATGAATCAAGGTCGTTGACTTCCCGCCCGTTTTTCATAAAAAGTTAGAAATCTATGTATCGTATGCGCATTGCACATTTAGATCCAAAAGATGATAGTCATGAAATATAAACGGCTTTCACCCTCCATAATCTCCCAGAACAGTTGCTAATAATCGAAGCCTCATAGATCCGGTCACTGGTGACTTCACTGACTTGT
Organism: Amauroascus niger; assembly: GCA_001430945.1. NCBI lineage: Eukaryota > Fungi > Ascomycota > Eurotiomycetes > Onygenales > Onygenaceae > Amauroascus > Amauroascus niger. The sequence continues at coordinate 51,481 of LJPK01003113.1, forward strand.
AATTCATCTAAGAAAGACTCGCTATCCTTGGAACTCTTGTGGTGGCTCCTTGTTTTTCAACACTGGATCTCCACTCGATATTGCAATCGCTTCTGGTGTCTGACCTTGGTTATCCTTGGTGTCGATGCGCCTCACTCGAGACGCATCTTCGGAATATTCTCATCGGCTAACTAAATGAGTTGAGACTACAACATTGCAGTGGCGTGCTGTGCCGGGAAAATTCACAAAAAGTCATTATCATTGAATATACATACATTACCAGTACCTGATATATCCTAATCATTTCAAAGCAAAGCCGAAAATAACGTCCATCTCAACCCATTGTCGTCCGCATTTCTTCAAATATGCGTCAACAACGCCCTTCATGGTGCCGAATCGAGCACGGTTCCACTCCACAAGCGCCAGCACCTTTTCTTTCTTCTCACCGGCGGCTTCCTTACCGGCATTTGCCTTTGCCTTATCTACATCCCACAGAGTCGCAAAGTACAATAGCTGGTTATATAGCTGCTTCTCCGTGTATTCATAGGACATGCGACCTAAACAGCCTTCTGCTCGGCCACGAGGACCTAAGCACCTATGACCATATACGCTCATCTGTCGCGTCCTATTCCCACATGCAGAATCGTCACACACTAGCCAGCCTTCGTAGTACTTTGTTGTCTGCGCTCGAATCTGGCTTTCGAGTTGCGCCACAATAGTAATGACTGAAAATGGTTTCTTGCAGCTGGAATTGGGGCATAAAAGTCCGTTTGGAGTACACATGTCTGTTGAGATATCAAGACCTTCAAATACCGTTCGTTCATGGCAAACGCGGCAACGGAGTGTAAACCGAGCAGCTTTCTCGAAGCGGAGTGAATCAGGAATTTGCGATTCCAGAGGGCACATTTCCATACTTTGCTGATCGCGAGCACTGGAAGTGGTGATTTGATATTTCCTGGTATCTAAACCTAGGCATTCCGCAAGCTGGACAGCGTCTGTACCAGGAATTGGAGCGCAGAGGCGTTCAATAGGGGGGAATATTTGCTTGAGAAGGTAGAATTCAATATCTGGCTTCAATCCGGAATCCGGTTTCATGACATCTTGTAGCGTGTATGAGCGTTTGGCTGGCGGAAGTGAAGTGGTTTCAGAATCTCCTGTGGTAACAATGTATGAGATGACGTCGTTCGGACGGACAGTCTTGCCTCTTGCCAGTTCACGTAAAGCGACTTGAGCGGGAGGCATAGTCTCCTTATTCGGATATTCGTCCGGTCGTTTTGACAGTTTCTGGGAGAAAAATGAGTCACGTCGAACACACTAAAGACAACTTGAGAAACCTACAGTAAAAATAACATATTTCTGCACTGGAATCGTGAATTCTTTCATCTTCTGGGTGAGGTCTCGCAGATAGTCATAGACTTTACCTAAAACCGCCTCGGTATCTTCCCCAGAAAGGATTTCGGTGAGAAGTTTCGAAGAGACTTCTTTGGACAGAGCACAGTATTCTCTTCTCTTCATGTCTAGACCCTTCACTTCGAGGTGGTCGACATATTTACCATCCACCTCCATCATGTTGATTGCAGCATACTTCTTCTTCGCGTGTAAGAGTAACCGACGGAAGACATTGTCAATATCAATTTCAAGCAGCTTATAGCTCTCATTAACCAATTGCTTGAACTCGCTGCCAACTTTGAGCGCTTCCTCAATATTGTCAGCATTGGTATTAATCATGACGGAGTCAGTATCACCATAGATAACGCGAAGTTGATTTTTCTCAGCCAGCTCTTTCGTATTGCGTAGAATTTCACGTCCTTTGAATGTCGTTAGCATAGCAAGTGGCCGAGCGTAGAATCTTGACTGCGTGTAACCCAAACACCCGTACATGGAGTTAGCTGTGAGCTTCAAGGCCAATTGCTTCGTATCCCATAGAGCCAGCTCTTCGGGAGTTGCGCGCTTGTTTTTCATCAACTTTTTTACTTCCCTTCTACGATTGACAAGCGTGGAAATTAGCCGTGGCAGAATGCCCTGCACCTGATTATTAGGGACCTCTGGTACTTTCTCGTCATTTTCGTTCTCAGACTGAAATGCCTGTCAGCCAAACCGATCAAGTTGGTAATGAACGAGTTTACTTACCTTTAGTTCTCGATCCACGGTGGTGAAACAAATATTGTACTCCTGGATAATACTCGGGTACAGACTGTTAAAGTCCATAACAAGGACGTATTTGTCATACAAACCCTTCTCCGGCTCAAAAACGAGACCGCCTTTGAATTTATCTTTCTTTTTCTTGTCACTCCCGTCATCATTGCCTTCACGCTCTTCGGTTTTTGGCTGTGACCTGCCGGAATATTTGTCGGGGCAAATGTATTTGTTTCGATGGAATTCATGCAACAGAATGTACTCATTCCGCTCAGCTCTTGTACCAGTAAGTGTTCTTGCCCATGAATTGCCAGCTAGGTTTGTAAGGGCTTTGGTCAGAGAAAGCATCTGAAGCTTCAAGACGAGCGCAGCGATGAAGAAAGTATCGGCTTCGGAGTGACTGATATAATTCATTAAACCTTCTTTGGTGGTGGCCCAGGTTTTGAGCGCAGCCTCATTATCAAGATCCCGTCGTATGTTGTCGTCTCCTAGGTATAGCTGACACATTTCGGTAAGACTCCACGATTGACATTTTGTCATTAAGGACTGGAGAGGCTATTAGCGATGAATTTGGTAACTAATGATGAGGAAGCTTACCTTTCCCATGTCATTCGCAATGTCGCAAATTAGTCGACCAGCGACGATGTGTCTCTCTGCATAAAAGCCTGCTCCTCTAAAGTTCTTTGGCCACTCGCTCCTTTTCATGCGGCCAATCCGGTGCCAACCTGGGGTCTTCTTCTCCTTCAGTCTGCTTATTAGAACGGTCAGGTCTACTTCCTGAAGCTGGTGTCCCATCACGACATCAGGATCCATCTTCTCCAATATTGCTAGAAATTTGCTCAGGAGAAACTGCTCGCTCTTCTCCAACATAAAAGTACCACGGTGTTTCCGAGTCTCCGCCTCGAATCCAATAGGATATGTAGAACCGAATGGTCTCATAACTGTAAATGTCTTGCAGGGAAGTTTTGCAGGGGCCGTAGGATCCGTCATTGAGATATTCTCGTAAACTCTTGCGCTCACGGCCAAAATTTCTTGCTTATTCTCTTTGACGTTGAGTTGAGTCCGTAAGGCCAGACTCATCAGTGTCAACGTAGGCGCGTTCATATTCTCGGAATCCGAAACTGGGGCAATGAGCGCTGGTTGCGAGACCTGGCATTCTAGTTTACACCAAGAGGCACCATTTACAGCCGTGAAATCTGCATCATCGATTTTCAACCAGCACGGGCCCATGATATTTTTCCAGAGCACAAATTGTTCGAAAAGAGCAGTATTTGTACCGAAAACGTGGGAGAAGGTTTCGCCTTGAGTGTCTGTCGCCAATGTTGGTTTATCATAGGGATAGAGCAACTTCAGGTACTGTGTTTCCTTTGGAATATTCGGGAGCTCAAAAGCATATTTCCTGCAACATGGCTTAATCTTGTGGACACCAACTCTCAATTGAGTCATGAGCTCGTCGACCTCGTCGGATACGTTCTCCATATCGACTTCTTCATCAGTGGTTTGGCCACGATGTTGTCGATACTCCCGGGGCAAGAAGTACAGTTTTCGCAAAATATTATCAACTTTAACGAAAGCACTGACAAATCGGCCAGTTTTCTTGTCTTTGACCTTCCCAAACAAACAGAGGGAGCCGTTAACCTCAGTGTAGTCGATCCAAAAAAATCGCAAACTGCCATCAGCCTCTACAGCATCTTGAGCTCGTAGTTTCCCAAATGAATGCGTATCCGAAGCTGGACTGCTTAGAACATTAAGCTTTCTCGTAATGTCCGTCCACGACGAAGGATCTATAGCATCTGAATTGGTTTTAACCGGAGAAGAAGTAGCAGGGGAAGGATATGCAGAGCCCTTCACTTTCGGCTGGGGCGGAGGTCTCTTCCCCGTCATATTGACTCTACCGGCATTAACTTCGTTGTGACCGGTTGCTTCAATGGTTAGTAACTCTTCATCGGCCAGTTCGTCAAAGCTGTCATCCTCCTCTTGTTTCACTAAGGATGTGGTTTTACGCTCCACGGCTTTCGCTACCGGAGATGATGGCAGTGGATCGGTCATCGGAACATCTTCATCATCGCCAAACGGAAGCAATGCGACGTCGTCGTCATCGAAATCAACCTCTGATTTCAATTCACTATCGACCTTAGGGGAGACGGGTTCCTTTCGCTTCCTGGCCTTTTTGTGGGTTGCCTCCTGAGAAAGAGGAGGGGATAGAATTCGGACTTTTCGTCGAGCCTCAGACTTCACGGGCTTCTTCGCCGGGACGCGAGATTGGACCACATTGGTGTCGACTTCGCCAAGTAGGTCTGCCATAAACGCTTCATCATCGGCAGTGGCATTGCGCTGGATCACTGTCAGCCGATTCACTATTGACCCAATCTAAACCAGGTCAACTAACTTTTGGCTTGGTAGCATTTGGTGCCACAAACGCGTTGCTAAAATACTTGTTGATCCCATTATTGATTTTATCCTTGCGCTGCTTGTCTTCCTCCCGTTTTCTTTTGGCCGCATTTCCTCGAAGCGGAGGTCCATCGCTCTCGCTCCCACTCCCTATTCTTCGCGTGTCACCCCACTCTTCACGTCCGTCGTCCGCGTACCCTTCGCCATTATCGTCGACGACAAAATCATCGCGGTCGAGTCGTTGTCTAACTACCTTCTTGTACCCTTCTTCGTCGACTTCTTCGTATATATCACCCTCGTCTTCGACCTCGTAAGTTGCGAGGCGTTTCTTTCCAGACGCACGGAGAGCACGAAGTTCCGCAAGTTTTGCCCGAGCGGCTGCCATTTGAAACTGACGGATCGGGTTATTGTAGATATGATTGCATGAAAAAAGAGAAGTGAGTAATTATCATGGGGATTGATTGATAGAAGAAGTGGTTGCTCTGGTGCGAGTTTTGTCTTCGTTGGTAACTAATGAAAGCGGACGCGATACGCGTTCCCGGAACACGCGCTAACAACGCGTTTCCCCAGGCCAATTATTAACACAAAGCTAGGTACGAAGTACTCCGTACTCCGTAGGTAACAATCAAAGGCCGGCCCTTTCATGCCAAATACTACCTAGCAAGAAGTGACCCCAAAGTTCTAACTTCATGTTCTGCTACTCAACACACATCACTTTTGGTTGATTAAGATGTTTCTAAATTAAATCTACAAGGTATCCTACTCGGCAATTTAGGATAGGTTGATATGATGGATTTAATTGACATAAAGAACATCATTTATTTTGTGGATAACCTGGCTAACCGACAAACAGATGAATACCCATGACCAAACAACCCGTCAAACATTAATACATGTCTAGTTCATTTGCTTAATTAGGGCGTTGATGTTCTCCTCACGGTTACCAAGGTCACCACCCTCGATGAAGTGCTTAAACTTGCGAGTGCGGAAGCCACCGGTTGGGTTGGAGAGCTTGAATGGCCACAAGAAGTTGCTGGCTTGCTTGAAGTTGGGTCCGACGGTGTAGATTTCGTGGATCAAATCTTCCATACAGACAATGTCAAACTTGCCGAGGTTGTCTTCGATAATCTGATTGTCGGTGAGGGCAACACGCTGCTTGTCGACCTTGCCATATCCACGCTTGTAAATAAGTTCTCGGACCGTCTTGATGTTAGGATAACCATAGGCGATGTAGGGGTTGACGATGGTAAGCATCTCAGCGGTAGCCTTGGTGAGACGGATGAAAACACCATTGTTGATCTGGAGAAGACGGAGGAGTTGGAGGATCTTGCGTGGCTTGGGAGCAATCTTGTTGATACTGAAGACCCGTTAGAACCCATTTATCGAAGGCTCATGCAGACGAAAAAGAGCTTACCCCTTAATGCGCACAACAAACACAAGTTTATGTTCTTCAGGAACATAGAAGGAACCTTGTTGCTTGCTCAGGCGAGTGAGGCGGACCTTCTCCCGCTCAGCATCACGGTATTCCTTAACATAGGATTCAGCGCGCTTGAAAATAACACCGCGCTTCTCCTTGTTGGCCTATATCACTAAGTCAGAATGAAATTCCCAGATCCTTAGGTTTCGATATTTAAGAATATAAACAGCAAAATGTCAGACCCGAAAGATGGTTAACAAAGCGACAGCATCGACCAAAGGTCTAGTCGCGAGGTTGGTAAGGTATCATCATAATAAAATTTGCCACGTATACAATGATTACTAGGCGCAAAAGAACAATTTCAAAACAAACAGAGAGCACAAACTGACCTTCTTTCTCTTCTCGAGCTCAGCAGTGCGAACGGCTCTGGCCTGTTCCTGGCTCTTCCGCTTCTTGAGAAGGGTCTCAGGAACAAGGACCTGGTCCTTAGTTGGGACGGTGCTACACATTCCGATTGGAGTCAGTATAGTCTGTCCATGACGAACTGTTCAAGAAAAGAGATCTCGCCGAGTGTAAAGAACTGCAGCTAATAGTGCCACATTCTCAGACTGAAGGCATTTTGGGAACTCGACGGAATATATTTCATCAGTGAAGCTGATTACATGTGTTGACCCTTCTTTGCTAAATCCAGAACCATAACAGTTGGATCTTACGGGCACACTCATGAATCGACCGCCTCAACTGACAATGCCCCAAACTAAAAAAAAGTTCGGGATTGACAATGTTGGCCTATCTTCGCCTTGCAATAATCTTCCTGGCAAGAATGACACGAAAATTACCAAGCAAGGCGATTAGGAACAACAATCAATTTCAAGGAGAAAGCTTGCGCCTTCAGCCTCAAAGCCCAAACACAACATTCTCCTGTTATCTCTCCACTAGGGTTCAAGCCTGACCGTAGAATTGGAGCCGAAGAAATATGCGTCTGGATCAATCGAGCTGGTGCATTGCTTCAACCTTTACAAGATAGAGCAGCATCTCCAGCGAGAAGGGAACGGACTATAACTGAGACTGCACAACCGGAAAGATCAGCAAAACGACATAGAGGAAGGGAGACCATACGTTGAAGCGGCCATGTCGAGAATGCGGGCGGTATTGTCCACTGTTGGCTAGTTGTCGACCTCGAGAATTTGGCGAGCTCGAAAAGTTCAAAAATCCCAAGCAAAAAGGGTTTTGTGGGCCAACCCAAAGCAATTGCCAAGGTCGCTGCCACGTGACTGCGTTTCCGCTTTGGGATGTTAGGGCTATTTGTCATCCAAGTCGGGTTTCCCCGGAGATATCGCTCCTCCGACTTTGAACTTTCGCATCTAGGTAAGGTTCCAACTCAAGACACCAAGCCAGCAAACTACAATCGTACAGCTGGATCTGTATGCCGAAGATTGTCGTGCGAGGCAGAGAGAATACGCTTCTTCCCAAATTTCACTTTGAAGTAGTTAGTCCCAGCTGTCCGAGCGGTGAGGGGCGGACTCACAGCTGCGACACCAACCTTTGATGGAGTGAGATGCCCAAACCACACGACGTCATGTTGCACGATTGAGCCCAATAACACCACCGTTCTCAGCGTAGATAGCTATACCTTACGCCGACAATGTCTACGCGTCGAGGTGTCGGACTTGGCGCATTCGCAAATCGCTCCCAGACCTCCCAGTCTTACGCCAACCATGGCGCCAACCTCCGTTCAACCCATTTGACCTCCCTCCAAACCCAACTCTCCGTCTTCCAGTCCCTACTCCACACCTTTGCGCTCGAACATGGCGAGACGATCAAATCCAATCCAACATTTCGTGCCGAATTTGCGCGCATGTGCCATGCCATCGGAGTCGATCCCCTCGCTGCGAGCAACGTAAAGGGCAAAGGCAAAAGGGGCATTGTCTCCGGCCTAGCTGAAGGTGGGGGTAGTTTTTGGACCCAGATCTTAGGAGGAGATGTCAACGACTTCTATTTCGAAGTGGCCGGCAGGGTCGTGGAGCTTTGTAGGGAAACTAGGGCGGAGAATGGTGGATTGATCAGTGTAGAAGAGTGTCGAACTCGCGTGGCTCGAGGGAAGGTTATCGGCGGTGGCCTGGAGGTATCAGAGTAGGTTCCCTATCAAGTTTGATTTCATTCAATTTCCATTTGATGCTAATGAAGCTTACTATTCAGAGACGATATCCTACGAGCCGTCAAATCCCTTGAACCTCTCGGTTCCGGCTTCTCAACTATCAAAGTGGGCACCAAGCAATTCGTCCGCTCGGTGCCTAAAGAACTAAACACGGATCAAGCCACCGTGCTCGAAGTCATACAGCTTCTAGGCTTCGTAACAGTCTCCATGCTGGAGATAAATCTTAAATGGGAAAAGGCACGCGCGCAGACTGTCATCGATGACCTTCTTGCTGATGGGTTAGTATGGCTCGATGCCCAATGCGAGGAAAATGAGTATTGGTCGCCACAGAATTTGCTCGATGATAATGCGTGAAAAAGGATGTTGGGATTTCTGAACTACAGCTTCCTAAGGTAGCCGCGTTAATCTGCGGTTTTCAAACCAAGGCGGCTGGCTCCCCATATATCACGGAAGCGTGGATTGAAAGCTGCTTGATTTAGGGCGCTGGCCAGGATGAGGGACACGTCATCAGCAAGGAATAATTTTGTTGAGCTGAAAAACAAACAAACGATTAGATGACTGAACTAATGCTACCTAAGTATGTGTTCAGCTTTTGATGAGTTCCATGGTTAAATGCTGCATAAAAAGCCATCAGTGAAGATATCAATATATGCAAATGATAGCCTATAGTTACTATAATAGCATAGAATTACTATTATATTGTTGATCTCCAGTAAAAAAAGACTTCTTTGAAGCAATCCTTTATCATAGATAACTTTTCTGATTTTGGCAATTCAAGTTCACACACAGCATGGGAATGAAATTAAACATTTCTCTTTTTTTTATACCACCTATGATAGAGTCCTCCTAAAGCAGTTTTGAAGGGGAAAACACATCTCATAAAGCAATTTATTCCGTCCATACAACCTGGTAGAAAAGGCAAGAAGAACATGAACCATTTATATGTAGCGCAAGCAAAAGAGAGAAAACAACACTGACCCCAGTTAAAAGTAAGTAGTAGCCCTACATTGAAAAGCGAGAAGAAAAGAAGCAACTCGACAGCTGAATCATGAGAGAACATAACTTCATGTTTGTATCACAACCAAAAGCTTTTATGCCTTGATGGCTCCTCCCAGAGCACCACCGCCAAACTGTTGTCCGCCAGGTCTGCGCTGTCCTCCGCCAATGGCTGGCTGACCTCTCCCGCCTCCGCGTCCACCACGACCCCCACCCCTGCCTCCACGGCCGCCTTGGCCCTGGTCCCGCTGGAAGGCGTTAGCCATGCCTTGGGTTCTCTGTTCAAGTGTCTTCTCGTTCGACTCGAGCAGCGACATCGATTTGTCTGCCAAAGTGACAATTTGACTCTGTAGTCTCGAGAGTTCGACACCCTTGCGGAAAACAATGGCATCGTTGACTTGATCTAGAGCTGCTGCAAGTTCTTCATGTGAGATCATACGGCTAATGATAGCGGCGATCTTCTTCTCAGGAAGATCGAACATGTTCGAGAGGGTGGCGATGGAAAGCGTGTCGTAAAATGGTGCGTAGGTGAAAAGATAGGTTCGAAGACCCTCTTCCTGAATTTGTTGACCAAGCATCGTCTTGATCGTGTCTGGCTGTGCCATCAAATCCCAAATCTTTATTGAGTTGAGAGTCTCGGATGCCTTCTTCCAGTCACCTGCTGCAAGGAACTTGGCGCTCATGATAACACCATCACGAGTATTTTCAGGCGGGCCAGTGAATACTTGACGCTCGTTGTAATCTAACATTCTTCGGAAAGTCTTGGAGATGATACGTCGCTTCATTTCGGGGGACGTTGAAGTCTGGGCCATCAGTGGGACTTCCAAAAACATGCTACTGGTCAAGTAGATGCATTCAAGGAGCTCCAAGTTGATGTGCATGTGGAAAGGAAGCTGGCGTTGACGTTCGAGCTTCTCTTGCTCAGGAGATACTGATGAATATCGTTGCATGATGATGCCCTGTGCCAACAACTCCTTTTGTCTGCCGCTTCCACAAACCTCGGAAAGCGTATTTTGAGCCTCATATACTAGTCCAGCGCGGAATGCGCAAAGACCGATCTGAACAAGGGTTCGGTTGAACAATATCTGAGTGCTGACATCGAAATTGGAAATGTTTTCAGTAAGATGAGACATCAACATCAGATCACGAGCACGATGATATTTGTCATGGAGGGCAAGGAAGTAAACCTGGCAAAGCATAGCGCGAGCTCGGATAATGCCATCGCTGTGCTGGAATAGGTAATTGCAGATCGTTTGCACCAACCCATCAACGTCGGACTTCATCTCCCGAGAAGTTATGGATGAATTGATGGTTTCGGGGATGCCCTTCCACGTGTTTTCCTCCAAAATTGTGACGACTTGGGATGGCTTGAAGTAAAGATGCTCCAACCGTCTCATCAAAATTCTGTTCACACTGTCTTGACGAGCCTCCGACTTTTCAGCCTGATTAAGGGCCTCAACGTAGAGTAGCGCTCGAACGATATTGTTATATAAGAGCTGCTCATCACCCAATCTCTCGATGTATTCAGCCGTATGAGGATCGATGTGTTGCAAAGATCGAATGAGCTCATCGTCAAGCCTTTCGATAAATGAGACAACGCTTCCCGGGACTTTAAGTACCTCGCCAGGCGAAATCTGAGGGATCTTTTCGTCATCTTCCCACTCCTCCGCGCCTTCAGTGACAACAAATTCTCGGTGCTCCTCCAAGGTGGAAACAAGCGTCGAGATTTCAGTCTCAGCAAGCTTCCATTGCTCGGTGGACATGGAATTTGTAACTGAAGATGTCGCCAGGTCAAACCTTGTTGAAATCAAGGTCAAGAGAATTCGAATAGTATGGTATGGAGTCGAAGCGACCTCGAGCAGTTTCTCCATTACCTTGATCTGCTCAATACGATCTGTGTTCTTCTTTCCTCTAGACTCTACAATCACCCGCAGGTGCTTGAGAATGCTCTCAGGAGTGTACTGGAGTGTGCGTCCACCGCGACCGACCGTTGAGAAACCTTCATCATTGATAGGAAGGGTATCTTCAATTCGTATGGCCCTAGCCTTCTTCTCAACAACTACGATTTCTTGTTCTTCGTCTTCTGCAAGGTATTCGTCCTTGTTCTCTCGGTATTTGTCGATTTCTGCAGCGTAGTCCTTGTTGTTCTTCTTAATACGTTGCTTGACGGCATTGAGTCCCTTCGCGTTGCTTGCATTCATCTTCTTCGTAGAAGTCTTCTGCTTGGCGATGGTTTCATTCATGAAATCTTCCAAATCGGCAATGGCCTTGATATATATTTTCGGAGTCGGTCCGGATTGGGCAATCTTTGCGACTTGTCGATTCAACTTATCAAACTCTACACAAGAGGCACAGTAGTTAGCATCAAGACGGGCCTAGACTGCCATCACAGTTGTAAATGATCCGAGCATATCGCACCTGTCGAGATCACAGCCCAATCACCAATCTTCTCCGCATTGTCAATCAATTTCATCGTTGCCTCCAGTTCCTCTAGCCTCTTGTCCTTCGCGCTCTTCACGACTGTAACCCGCTCTTCATCTTCGCTTTCATCGCTATCAGCCGCGGTCGCACCCTTGAGGAAGGGATTCGCCTTCTCGTCTTCCGATTCCCCATCAGAGGACTCTTCTTCTTCGCTGGTGGTCTCATCCTCATCCTCAGAAACCTCCTCCTCCTCTTCGCGGTCAGAGTAGAGAGACTCTTCGTCGGAGGAGCTGCTCTCGCTGTCGCTTCCGCCGTGGAAAAATCGAGACATGATGGATGAAGATTTTCCCCGAGATCCTTTTTTGTTGTTTTCGTGGACTCCAAGGGGTCGATCAGGCTCTCGAAAATCTGTCTGTCAAAAATTCCGTTGAGTTCAACCTGGAGAGGCGAAGGGGGTGGTTCAAGTTCAGCCTGAGAAAATCTAAGCGAGGGTCTCTAGCCCAAAAAAGGAAAGGCGCGGAAGCTTATTAACCACCTACAACAACAAAGCTGGGGACTCGGAGCTGCTGCTCCTTGAAATATACTGATATTGACATAATGTGACAAGGAGCTACCTTTGTGATATTCACAGTGAAAAATCACCAGTGAATGTACCTGAAATAAGCTGGCACCGGCTCCCCCGGTGGTCAGCCAACATCAAAAGAGATATGAATTGGGAGATTAAGAATAAACAAGCAAGAGGCGTATGTCGAACCTCATATGTATTCTTGACACAAAATCCACGCCAACGCTATGCTTAAGAGGGATAAAGAGGTAGAGGTAGAGGTAGAGAGACGAAAAAGAAAATATAGCCAAATAGAAAGCTTTGCGTCACTCTTTTGCAATCAAAGTCATCATATCATTCTTTAATAACAGGAACCCAAGTCATCCAAACAAAATACCGAATCCGAATCCAAAAGCTCATCAGTCCATTTTCATGGCGTCCCCTTTTTGACACCGCCCCCGAGCCCCCAATTTGTTTGCCTGGCCTGGCTGCGCTTGATTCGATCTTTCTTTGTCCCAAACCAAACCAGACTGCGCCTCTGCGGCCGCTCCCCCGGGTCGACTGGAGGGCGTGAATACATGTATATATAGAACAAGAAAGCAGCAGTGAGCCTCCTGCTGCCCACCCTATCGACGCCCTGGGAAATCCTGTCAATCGTAGAAACAGGCATTTATCCCAAAGAGTCCACATGCAGATCGTACAATATGAGACCATCACCACGTCAGCGCCACTGATTTTGGTTCATAAATCCATCACCAGAGGCACCGTCCTCGAGATTACGAATGAAGTCCCGATTTCGGCCTTGTGACCCAGTGACCCGACTGCCTCTCCGTCGAGTCCCTGACGCATTTCCTTCAGGATATCCATCCGCTGGAGGTGGATAGTAAGCAGGACTAGGTTGTAGACGAATCGGCGCATTCGGATCCAAATGGCTGGCAACCCGCTGAATTGACGGAGGGATCCCGCTTTGTTGCTGATCCATGGTGGAAGCTCTTTGTCGCCCAGCTCGTGTTGTCGCTTGAGCGTACAGACTCTGTGAGGGACCATACGGCTGTTGCGGAATATGAGTGGGACTTTGCATCATCCCAACCTGGTGCCCGTATCCGGGTTGCTGAGCAGGATAAGGTGGCGGAGCACCTTGTTGATGACCTGTGTACATGCTATTATACATTGGTGGTGGCTGGCTGTGGGAGGCTGGGTTATATTGGCCCATTTGCATTGCAAATGCTGACTGTGCTGCAGATTGGGCCTGTGCCTGTGCCTGGGCTTGCGCCTGGGCTTCCTGAGCTGCACGTTGTTTGCTGGCGGCTTCGGCTTGCTGTTGCTGCTGAACTCCAGGTGCAACAGATTTATTGACGACAGATGATTTCAGGTTCATGGGTGGCACAAATGGTTGTGTGAATTTTTGTTGAGTAATGAAGGGATGCAACTTTGCTTGTTGTGGCGACCATCGTTCTAAAGGATTGATGGTCAATAAGCCCCGAACAAAATCAGTGAATGCAACTCGATTGTTCAACTCTGTGTGATGAAAAGTAAGCCGCACGATCTCCCAATACATTTAAAGGAGACTTACCTCTGTCAATTTCCGCTTGCTTCATATTCTTCCTTGGCATCGCATAGTTGCGAATAATCTCACTAAGATTATTTGACTGAAAATATCTCTTGCTCGGCTGCTCTTTAGTGTTGTGTTCGCGAGAGTATTGTTCTAGACTTTTGAGTCTGTAACCTCGCCTTCCAAATTCATCTTGAGTCTTTTCAAAAAATTCGCCGGCTTGCTTTCCCATTTCGATCATCCAATTGGGCGGCATTCCCAGCATTTCCACTATCCTAGATACTTGGTTATACTCAGATGATCCTGGAAATAATGGCAATCCGAGGAAAAGCTCGACGACAATGCAACCCAAGGACCACATGTCGATGGCCGATGAATATCTGAGGATACATATTAACATAGCTTCTGAGTCTGTCGCCGGGCGGTTACTTACGGAAGGCCCAGCAGGACTTCAGGCGAACGGTAAAACCGGGACTGAATATATGTATAGACCGTCTGCCTTTCATCACAAGCAGACCCAAAATCTATAATTTTGATAATCGGACTTTCGAGACTGCATTCAGGAAAAGTATTAGCATGATGACAAAGAAGCCTCGACACAGTTAACATTACTTTTTCAGCAAAATATTTTCGGGTTTCAGGTCACAATGGATGAGCCGAGCCTTGTTGAGCAAGGCCAACCCATTTAGAAGTTGCTGTGCAAAAACACGGACCAGGGTGGTGCTCAGTCCACGGAACTGATTTTGCTTGATAAGTTCATAAAGATTTACGCTAAGGAGTTCGAAAACCAAGCATAGATGTTGTCGGTGGATAAAGGTGTCTTTCAGGCGCAGAAGATGGTGATCATCATTCTTGTCCAGTTTGCTGTTGATCTAGTATTGTATGTGAGCAGGCATTCAAGAATAATGGAGTTAACCAAACTTACCAAGTCAAGAACCGAAACTTCCATCATGCTCTGGTTAAAATATGCTGTTCGGTTTTTTATGACCTTGACGGCAACGACTTCTTGCGTCTTAAGGTTCTGACATTTTACCACCTGACCGAAGGTTCCTTGTCCAAGCACATCGAGAATAAGGTATCGGTTCCTATAGTTACTATGTTAGTAACAGTTGTAAGGCCTACCCAGAAGATAACTAACTTATGATTTGTCTCCTCGCTCCCAAGGATGTCGTTGACGTATAGGATATAATCACTGTCGTCGTTGTCGTAGCCATCATTTTTAGTTCCCTTGCTGGGTTTGGTTAACACTCGGCGAGGATTTCTTGACGATTCATATTTAAACGATGGATTGCATATTCGGTAAGTGGCTGGTAAATGCGTCGTGAGGGCTTGTAGAGGCTGCCAATTCATTAGAATGGGGAGCGGATGAGCATGATTGAGGGAACCTACACTGATGAAACCTCCTTCGGGGTTCGCACGACGAAAAGCAGGCTGCGCATTTATTTTTGTCTTCAGCTCTTGCGTCGAACTTATCTTTTGGAACCTTGGTACAGGGCCTTTTCTAACAGGCGTTTCTGGGACAGAGCTCGATTGGTTCGAGTGCGGTGTCTGGGCTGCCTGCGCTTTCTGACTATGTGCGAATGCAGTGTGGAGTTGGAGTGTGGCAGATTGTGGATAGTATTGCTCAGGACTCATATCTGATTGCATTGGCGGTAATCGCGGAGCTTGGGGTCTTGAAGGCGCAGCAGCTAATAAATTTGGGCCGTCAGTATACGTCCTATCAAAGGAGAAAAGGGGTTTGAAACTAACATGGTGGAGACTGAAACGATTGAGAGGACGTGGAGAAAGCACTTGTCCTCGTAGGCGATGGTCGTGAGCTCGAATCAACTGCCGGAAAGGAGTATGAATTTTGCGAGGCGTTTGCACTTGGATTATATGGCACTGCTGGCGAAGCAACGTTCATTGGCGAGTATTTTCTCGCAACGGAAGATTCTTCGCTGGAAAGAAACTGGGAAGATGGTCGATTTTGCTGGCTAGACCTTGTGGGATACTTTGACCGGTTATAAGGGTCTGCATCTTCCATGGGCGTATCAGGGTCAATATAGTCTCTCGTGAGGGGCGTCGCAGAGGGCGACGAGGTCATGGAAACTGTTTTAGCATTGGAAGGTAGAGGAGGGGGGTTCGTCGCGGTTGGACTCTGATATGTTTCATAGGTGTAACCTAGGGGAGCCTGTGGTTGTTGCATCTGGCCCGTATACTTCTGGGCCACCTGCGACGGATGGCCATTCCCGAATTGATTAGTCCTGCTTCCGGTCGAATCGGAGGAGGCAGGCCACTGGGGCTCCATGATCTGTGCAAAGCGTTCCTGCTGTCGGGTATGATATATGCCGACCTTTGGTTGCAAGGCCAACCCGGGAGGGGTGGCGCCAGACGATTATTGGGAGTCAATCAAGGTTCGACTGGTTCGAGAGAGTAGAAGGAAGCAGGAAGATTCGCAGGAAGGTAAAGATTCGCGGAAGGGGTGGGCTACGGCGTCGGTGGACATGCCCATAAAAGGAGATGATCTTAGGCGGACTGTGCCTGAGAATCGGTCATTATCGGGGCGGAGGGGCCGGTGAGTAGGACTGCGATGAAACAGGATCGCAATTGGAATCTGATCAGTGTCCACAGGCCGTTCAAAAGGGCTCTGGAGATTGGGGGTGTGCTGGTGAAGGAGCAGTTCTTCTCGAGGATAATGACGGGGGGGGTTGGTGGGAACCAACCCGACTGTGGTTGTATTACGGCAGCTGAGATCAAATGGGTGTCAACAACAGAGTGGGCTAAGAGGAGATGTGGAACCAGACAACGACGACGACAACGACGAAAGTCCGGGGGCCTCGAAGGAATAAAAATCCAAAAGGAGACCAAGCCCCAAGAAGGGTGATGTAAGGTGCTGGAGAGGGAGAGGGGGAGTGAAACTAACTTGACTTGCTGAAGATGGTTTAGGCAGTTGTCTCCTTTTGGG
>LJPK01003113.1:68186-84003 GCA_001430945.1 Amauroascus niger
GGGGGGGGGAGGGGAGAGAGAGGGAGAGAGAGAGTTGTGTGTGAGTAGGAGAAGGGGGAAGAGAAAGGGCCAAGGTTTTTGCTGGACTGCAAGTCAAGTCAACAGTGCGCCATTCTGTCGTCGTCACACACCCAAAAAAGCACCCTTGCCCTGCTCACCTTGTGTCCTGGCTGCTGGGGCATACGAATGAAATTGTGCGCACTAGACCACAGATGAAATCAAAAGTCATAAGGCTGAGAGGAAGTATGTTTTTACCCCGGGAAAGGGGTTAATTCGGACTACAGAGCACAGAAAGATGCAACATCCATTCTTTGGTGCCCTTGTGTCATGACAACTACTGATGAAGGGGGAAGGTTTGGATGAAGGAATCCTACGCATGTTAATAAAACCAAGAGATAGTCAATACTCTGACCAACAGGCAACAATCAATGGCTTTGTGATCAACAAAACAGGACATGTAACTATTCACACAGATTTTGATTTGATCTCCTTGCTGCACGCAGACCCTGACCTTGGACATGGGCCTGACATTCCCTCCACCTCCAACAGCCACGATTTCACCGTGTGACCAGAGTAGTTAATTGCTGTTGCTACTTCGTATACAGAGTACTCCGTACTTGCATAGTTATATCACTAGGAGAGAGTAAGACACCCAGCATTGTGCATGTCCATTAGTTAGTGGCTTATCAACTAACTAGTTAACTGCTGCAGTTGGGCAGATGAAGGTATTCATCGTTGCCCATTGACTGAAAATTGAATGCTCCATATCACTTCCAAGGAACTCATCATACATCTCTGATTGAGTCATAAGCAACGAAATCAGTGATTATTTCGTTAACCAAATACAATTGCCATTTCTTCTCTCTGCCCAATGTTTATCCATTGTCCTATTATGGCAAGATGGGGCTTGTTCTTTGTGGCTTGTGCAATTACTCAGCGACGTGTCAGTGTGGCTCCACCAGGCGAGTTGAATCTTGGCATTTTGCGTTTTTGCCAAGAAAGAAGGCTGACATGTTAACTAGTGGATTCCGGCCAACCTGTAACTAACTAGTTAAGTTACCCTGGCCTAAGTGCTTGGGCCTGAGGTCAACTAGTTACCTTCTAGGCTTCCGTCTGATTCACGGCCTGTGGCAGAATGGTGAACCAGAACAATGACAGATCAGACCAGTCTTGGAACAGAATCTGCAGACCTCAAGAATCATTGTTGATGGGGACCTCTGCAGGAACCAGTTTGGTAGTTAAAGCTTATAGAACAATAGTGGCTGAAGTCTCCAGACCTTGGAAACCTCACTCTTGCCACGCCCCGTCGCCGAGAACAGATTTGCGGTTTGGAGCATTCACTGAAATGTGAGATTGTAAAGCTCCAACTACCCCACTGGAACTCCGAATTTCTGCTTTGTTAAACCAATATATACCTCAAATGAATTATTTGGCCGTTGATTTTGTGCTTTCTAGAGGCTAGACTAGAGGAGCGGCCTTGCTCGTTCATCGGATCCCAAGGCTTCATCATGGCTGGAAATAATCCAACCGCGGCTGACGAGTTCATTGAACATGATCCGCCAGAAGTGGAGGAGCAACCCGCGGGCAAAGAAAACGATCAAAACGATCAGGGCCGTGCGTTGATCGGAGACGAGTCTAGCCGATTGAGAGCGCTTGACGCGGCTGTCCGAGACCAGACCGATTTAGAAAGAGATATCGGCCGTCAGGTAGATTCACGCACTCGATTTTCAGAGCTTTGCGGGTGAGAACTAACCGATTATCCAACTTCCCAGGCGGACAAGCTCCTCACTGAACAGGCTAATGAGAGGGACCAGAAACGACTAGAGCGTACAAAGAACGAAAAACAGTATGCCTTGACCTTCTCTCGCCCATGGGATGGTTGGACTTGACGCTGACAACATCATCCAGAAAGGTCCAGGCACATATTCTCAGGCTTCACCAGCGCCTTTCCCAGCCCATCGGTACGGCTGCCCGAGTTCGTATCAACGCCGAACTCCAGAACCTGGAATCACAGATATCTGGTCTTGAACTTGACATCCAACAGATACAACAACGTATTGATGAGAGGCAGCAGGGAGTAGAAGGTGCCACTCAGGAACACGGAACCGGGAGATTACCGAATGAGTCTCGCAGGGACTACCTCATACGGACTGGAAAAATCACACCATTCTCGAGGCTAGGAGGGGGCCGCCAGGGGCCATCAACTGCTTTGCAAGATGCTCTCGTCGACGCGGAAGAAGAAAAAGATGAGGAACAGTTAGCCCTTGAAGACCTAAGCAGTCAACCTGTCTCGTCTCATCGACATCTCCTTCGCCCAGGCTTCGATTACGGTGAACTAAGTGATGTCGGACTCCAGGAGCTCCCAGACTCACGGCCGCAAAAGCGTCGACGGCTGGTAGATGGCGCTTCTGTGGATGGTAGTGACTCTACGATAGGGAAATCAAGGTCTAAGGCCGCAAAGTCATTCGCCCGAGCATCCGACGATGAGTATGTCGACTCCGAAGCATTTGCGGACTCCAAAGTAGACGCCATTGACGATGAATGGGAAGGGTCCTCGGACATGTCAACAACTAAGCCTAGGAAAAAGGGAAAACCGGCTCAAGATACGAGAACGAGTATGGAAGACTTTAAGGGGGTAGATGATGGCAATGAGAAAGTCTATCAGACTCGTCTCCACGACTGGGCGTCGCGAAGGTCCGAAGCAAGGAATCGGGCGAAATCTAAATCGGATGGAGCCGCTCAGAGCGTAAATCAGGACGATACGTCCACTGAGGAGTGGTTCATGCCGCATCCAAAGGTTGCTGATACAGTATTGGATGGTGGATACCGAATACCAGGCGACATTTACCCCTTTCTTTTCGACTATCAGAAAACCGGAGTCCAGTGGCTCTGGGAATTATACCAACAGCGTGTTGGTGGGATTATTGGAGACGAAATGGGCCTTGGAAAGACCATCCAGGTTATTGCTTTTCTCGCTGGGCTTCACCACAGCAAGAAGCTCGACGCTCCTATAATTGTCGTTTGCCCACCCACTGTGATGAAACAATGGGTGAACGAATTTCACCGGTGGTGGCCTCCACTGCGAGTTTCAATCTTGCATACTTCTGGAAGTGGTATGATCAATATTAAAAGAGAAAGCCACGCAGAAGATAGATTAACGTCGGAGATTTGGGATCCGGACCGACCAACGCGGTTATCGGGAGGGCAAAAAGCGGCTAATCGCATATTGAAACGGGTTCTGGAGGATGGTCATGTTCTCGTAACCACTTATGCAGGCCTGCAAACATACGCATCCTTGTTGATCCCTGTCGATTGGGGCTGCGCGATCCTTGACGAAGGTCATAAGATACGAAATCCAGACACGGCAATTACAATTCATTGTAAAGAATTACGCACGCCTCACCGACTTATACTTTCTGGCACCCCAATGCAAAACAATTTGGCCGAACTCTGGTCATTGTTTGACTTTGTCTTCCCAATGAGACTGGGTACACTGGTGAATTTCCGCAATCAATTCGAGTTCCCTATCCGGGTCGGAGGGTATGCCACCGCATCAAACCTGCAGGTGCAAACTGCAGCAAAATGCGCCGAGACGCTTAAGGACGCAATTAGCCCCTACCTACTTCAACGCTTCAAGGTCGATGTGGCAGCAGATTTGCCGAAGAAAACAGAACAAGTTCTCTTTTGCAAACTCACCAAAATCCAGAGAGCAGCTTATGAGGCCTTTCTCGGCTCGAACGAGATGTCGGCTATCATCAGAGGGCGGAGAGATGTCTTGTTTGGCGTTGACATCCTTCGCAAGATCTGCAATCATCCTGATCTCCCTGAGCATAGGACATTGCCTCAGAAGTCTGACTACAATTATGGAAGTGGTGCGAAATCCGGCAAAATGCAGGTTGTAAAGGCTCTACTCGAGCTATGGAGAGATACGGGCCATAAAACCCTACTTTTTGCTCAACATCGTATTATGTTGGATATCCTGGAGAAATTTATCAAATCATTGACTGGATTCAAATATCGACGAATGGATGGCAATACCCCCATTAAGAGTCGTCAAAGCATGGTTGACGAGTTCAACAACGACCCAGATCTTCATGTCTTTTTGCTGACTACCAAAGTTGGGGGACTCGGGGTCAACTTAACGGGCGCTGACAGGGTCATCATATATGATCCTGATTGGAATCCTTCCACTGATCTACAAGCGCGGGAAAGAGCTTGGAGACTGGGCCAAAAGCGCGAAGTAACAATTTATAGGTTGATGACGGCGGGAACTATCGAGGAGAAAATTTACCATCGGCAAATATTCAAGCAATTTTTAACGAATAAGATTCTGAAAGATCCCAAGCAGCGACAGACGTTTCAAATGAGCGATCTCCATGACCTGTTTACTCTAGGAACTGATGGGCCCACCGAGACAAGTAAGATGTTTCAAGACGCTAATGTGACATTCCAGGAGAACATCGAGCGCGAAAGTACCGATAAAAACCATCAAGCGGAAGGTGAACGGGAGGAAAGGGATAAGATTAGCAGGGTCACTGGGGTAGCTGCTTTAGAGCAATACCGGTCGGCCACCGACACACCAGCCGAGACAGATGCGGAAGCCAACTCCACGCCTACATCAAATGCAGACTCACGCTTAATGGAAACCATATTTGCGCGCTCAGGCGTTCATTCTGCCCTTGAACACGAGCATATTGTAAACGGCAGAAAGCGTGGTGTTAAAGCCGACCCTAGAATCATCGAAGCGGAAGCTAAACGGGTTGCTGCAGAAGCAGCAACAGAACTCCTAAAAGCTAAGGAAATCGCCAAAACCGTGCCTGTTGGAACACCCACCTGGACCGGCCAATTTGGCACGGCCGGTCGACCAGAAGATGCCGTTGCTCCGCGAGGAACAGTACCAATCTATGGAGGTGGGAGTGCAGCACGCAGAGCAATAAATGGCCCATCGTCAGCAAGCATTCTTGCAAACCTCGCCAACCGTACTGCCGGACAGCAATCGTCCTCGGGAATTAATAGTCCCGCAAGATCGGGTACCAACATTTCTCACGGCAAAGATTTCATGATCATGATACGAGATTACATCGTTGCTCAAGGAGGGGCGGTGTACTCGCAGATGCTGGTCGATCATTTCAACAGGTTTTGCAATTCACCGAGGGCAACGGCCGAATTTAAAGAAATGTTGAGGACTATTGCCGTACTGGAGAAAATTGGAAGGCAAGGACGGGGCAAATGGGTGCTGAAACCTGAGTATCGAGAATAAAATCTTTGCACGCGTTGATGTCGTTGGACGTTTGATATATGTGTGCATACATAGACATGCGTTTATGAGGCGAAATCC
The DNA here is from genome assembly GCA_001430945.1 of Amauroascus niger. Classification (NCBI taxonomy): domain Eukaryota; kingdom Fungi; phylum Ascomycota; class Eurotiomycetes; order Onygenales; family Onygenaceae; genus Amauroascus; species Amauroascus niger. The sequence goes on from LJPK01003113.1 coordinate 73,525, forward strand.
AATATGATATTATTTCTCGAAAATAATCGTGATAGTATTTTAAGTTGGGTCTTGCACAAGAATCCTGATATTAGCAAGGACTTTTTGGCTAGATTTCACAGCATTCCACGAATGCATTTTGGAGTTTAACATGACTCTTCCGTATATATACACTCCCCCACGTAGGATCGAATACGTCATAAGATGTACTGGAGTACCCTCGCTCGTAGACAGTACTGAAGCTTTGAACCAGAATCCAGCAAGTTTCTTCTGGGGTCACCCATCGGGCACGCTGTTGGGGGCAAAATATGCCTACTATAAAAGCGCTGCCAGCGACCATCTTATCAGAAAAGGATTCTTTCTGTTCGCCGGGGCAGTCATTCACTCAAGCCACTCCAGTTTCTCTCAGATCCCATTCGATTTCGTTATTTCCGCCCGTCATGCTGTCCGCACAGCTCCTCCTTTTCTTTCTCTTGCCTATGCTCTCCTTCGCTTTGCCACCGCCTCCCGGAGCGAAGGTGTACCATATTCGCAACTCGGATGGCCTATACCTATCTCCGTGGCATATCGCGGCTGGCATTTCCGACTCGGTCTTTGTCCCCGACGTGGACAGGGCAAGCAAAGGGTTTCTAAACGGGACAGACCAGATGTTTGCCATCGAGTCGGAAGTGTCATGGGGTTTGGTCTTGCTCGCTGAGAGAAATGCTCGTAAGTTTTACATTGGAGAAGTTTCGTTCCCTTTTCTTTTTCTTTAACACCGCGTGATAGAATGGTCAACCGTGCGAATGATGGCTGGCAGCGCGACGCCCGGATTCTCCATCAACGGGGACCAGCTCGTGTGGCAAGGAAGTAGTGACTTTGGCGGATGGCTCGGTAAGCACCACTATAAGTGCCCTTTATCCCAAGGAATGGCCGAAGAAGTCCAGGAGTTGCCATACAGGCGGGGTGCTGACGGTTTCTGTTGTCTATTAGCTTGTGAATGGTGGCATGGAGTTCCTCAGCTCTTTTGGATAGCCAATTCGACCGACACTTCGTCATTCCCAAGCTCCTGCTCGAAGACAGACCTGAGAGTGGAGGTCATTTGAGCGAAATGCATGGTGTTCTGGGAGGACTCCCCCCCATTTTCAATCACCCAAGTTGGGCAGCAGATTGATGCCGTTCATGCCTTCGTGTGAAAAATTTTAACACCCCCAGCTGTGAACCCCCCTTGGCTACATCACTTGTAGCCACTGTAGGGGAGCTTGTAGAGGATGTTTTCCTCAACCTTTTTAGCAGCAATTAAAACAAAAAGAAAGAAAAGAACAAAAAAAAATGGCCGTCCAGACGATGCGATGTGAAACAAGACCTGGGCAGTGCTAAATTTAGGCGGGGATCTGGCCTCCGATCGCGTTACATACGTGTAAATTACTGGAGCTGTGCCTAGTTTTGGTGTACCGTACTGTAATGCATGTCTTGATTGTCTCACCCGTGACGATCGTATCTTTCTCCCTTTCAACATTCAAATCTTTTTTTCCTCTCCCACCAAGAACTACTCCTTCTCTCACTCTCTTTCCCCTCTCTCCTTCTCAGCTCTACACTCTTTACCTGCTGAGATCACTCGTTTGAATCTGCTGTTTCTCAAAAGACAGAGAGGAGGCTGCCTTTTTGCTGCATTTTGCCGCTTTCTACATTCGCTCGTTGTGCAGGCTTCCGTATATTTCAATTCACGGCCCGGCTGACGACTCTTGTTCCGGCCCCCCTCCATTTGAACAGCAATAACTCTAGGGACACCTGTCTTTTTTACCGATCTTCTCACTCCATAGGGTTGCAATCGGTCCAGCTAGGCCTTCTTTGGTTGTGAGGCTGGGGCAGCGAACCGTGAATTGCTGAACAGGAGTCTTTCATTGACGATTCACACGATACTTACGACCAATCACCAAAGGAGGCGCCTAGGGGGTATCTTCTGAATCTTCTGAATCTGTGAGATAAGCAGGAACCAGGAACCGAAGTAGAGGGAGCTGGAAACGGGTTGCCGACATACTGCTCTATTTTGGATACGAGCAAACTGTCTAGCAAGATGAGAACCTTCAGCCTTATTTTGATGATATGCTCGCTACTCGTGTTGGTGTCCTCGGTTGCGGCTTCTTATCCCCCTGAAAGAAGATATGTGAAGAATGGCTTCGCGAGACGGCAGGATTCAGGTTAGTTTATTTAATTGTCGAGATTGAAGGTTGTCTATGCAATTCCCCTTATCTAACCTGGATCAGAAACGATTACAGATGCCACCGATTCGAGTGAACCCACGAAAACCACCAGAAAAGCGGATTCTACAGATACGAACACTCCTGAACCTACCGGGACTGACAATACCTCAGAGACCGGCACTCAAACTGTTACCGAAACTGGCACCGAAACCGGGACGAAGACCAAGGCCACGGGAACCAAGACCACGAAATCCAAGATTACTTCTGTCGACCCTCGCTCGCCACCTGGCGGCATCAAAATGGTGACCCCAGCGCCCATTGCAGATACCACATACGTCAAGATTGGCGACTATGCAACTTTCGCTTGGAATTATACCTCCATCATAATCACTCCGTCTGCCGTTGATGTTGTAGCGTACTGCACCAAGAACCGGCATACGTACACGATTGCAGCAAACCAAACTGTTCAAGAAACGGGTGCCGTTACTTGGGACACAAGCATCTACAAGACCGAAGATGTGCCTCTGTTGACTGAGATATACACCCTGCTTGTCTACGATGTCGAGATTGGTCCCTCGGACTTGCCGGGTCCAGGTCGTCTGGGCGCCCAGCCGGGCTTCAAGTTTGGAGTATATTCTCCTCAAGCATATACCCCTTTAAGCAGTATGCTCTTCCCATATGTCATCCTCTTCCCCCACCTTTTAACGAAAGTGAATACTAATTTGCACGTTACAATAGAATCTGAATGCGTAACTTGTCTCCAGAATGGTGCCATATCTAAAACACAACAGCAAGCTCTTTATTTTATGTTTGGAATGATTGCAGTCACTATCTGCTCCTTTGGTTGGTTTGCTAGCGGGTTTGGATTATTTGCCTAACACTGTCTCTGTTTTATCCCTTTACCCTCAAAATTCCCCTTTCTAAAATTTTCCTGGTTATGTTCCTGTTAATGATTCAAATTTTTCTATTTAATACTCACATTTTCATCCTATCTTGGAGCCAGTTTCATCCTATCTTTAGTTTTATGATGTATTAATTGTTGGAAAGCCTGTTGTTTTTGTGCGCATATCTCAGTGTTTAAGGAGCCGCCCCACCGCCATCTATAGTGTCATCTCTTTTCAGCTGTTGTTTTTATCCTTGGAAGGTTTGGAAAGCATATTTTGGTTTGGGAATTTGTTGCTGCGGAGTTATTTGGGTGTTTCTGGGGCACAGAGGGGTTTTTTTAACCTAATTCATGGAACATTATTCTATCAGAAAGCAAAAATGCAATTGCTCTAATGTACAGAATAGGTGTGTATGATACAACCCCAGTCCAAATCCATTGCCAAATGGGTTTATGATGGAGCATATCTGAACGCAACTGAACCTGCTACTGATCCCTCGCGCATCAAGTTATCGATGCACACAGATAGACAACCCCATTGACCAGGTGAGATGCAGGAGCTGCTTGATAATCTTCCTCACTCAGACAGATTCAATTGACTACAACAAACTGAACCTAGTAGTTTCTAATTCCAATCAGTGCTAATAAAACACAACATTCCCATTCTCCATGTCTCAGCAGGCACACTCTCAATTCAGAATATTATTATTGCTCATTTTATGTTGTTTGTTGGATTCCATTTTATTTCACTTGGAAAGCAAGAGTGGCACTGTGCACAGCTGCTGTACCAGCATCAGAACTGTGAAATCGCAAACAAACTGTTGTCCCATAGATAGATCAAATCACCAGACACAGTTTATATATGCTAATGTTTGTTGTTTGCCTGATGATGTTTGGTCTGCTTGCATGAGTTTGTGCAACAGAAACACGAGCATCAGGGTTAAACCTTAAAAATTACCTAGTTGTGTTTCATTATTGTAACCCTGTCTGCAAGAGGAAGGAAAGGCTTCAAGCTGTAGGGCTGATTGCTGAAACAAAGATCCAAAGCAAAATCACAAGCCGAGAAATGCACCTGTAGGTATTCCATAAGGCATGGTAGGTAGTTACAAAAGAGCATCAATGTCCTTGACTCCTATAATGCCGAAAGTCTTTCTATCTTATACATACTGATATGCATCACCTATTCAGAGATACAAAACTCCAGATAACACCGAGTCGAAACTTAGTCACTCGTCATACGGTTCCACGCATATTTCGGAATGAAAAGGCAGAAAGGCTGGATCTGGCCTAAAGATCCTCTTCCCGGGAATCCGCTGAAATGGCCATTCGGGCAACGCTTCAAGGACATTATTAAGAACAAAGGGCCAGACATATTTGTGGGAAATCTCGATGGACCCAGAATAAATCCAAAAACACCACGCTGGGCTCGATGGCAGGATGTTTACGGAACCGACGAGGACGATCCAACACTGCCACCGATTTTTGAATGCTGTGATCGCGGTCTGAAGAGGTATGACTTTAGAACAAGAAAGTACAAAATCCCGGATGCCGCCACTTGGTGTTATGTACAATATCCAGATGACGTGACCTTCGGAGGTGTCAACCATCCTGTGGCGTTCTGGGACGTACATGGGGCCGTGAACCTTCCTCACGGACATTGATTGCAACGATCAAGATCGCTACCAATGATTGAATTTGTCAATACGAGCAGAAGACGACTCAGACACACGCAGGATGTACCGGTTCCCATGCGAATACATCACCTGGATCGGAAGGCTTTACCAATCTAGGTCGTCGGATGACAGGAAGCTGAGCTTTGCCGTCGATTAAGCGATTGCAGTTGGCGCATGGTGCGGTTTTAATGTTGGAATACGACGAGATTAGGTTCTATGGACTGTTAGACCCATTAATAAAAGAGAGTAATCGGGAACTAACCAGAAGATATGCTAAATCCCATTTCCTATCCCGAGACTGAATACAATTAAACATATCCAGCTCGAGCTTCGTCGAACGTGGTCGAGGCTCCATAGTAACACGCCATTCTTTGACTCGTTGACCGTCAAGATCGTTGACTTGCTGGACAAAGAAGAATACCGATAGGCTCCGCAGCAGCACGGAAAATCGGCCGATATTGTCATTGGAAGGCACTGTTTTTATGGCTAGGCTGGAGGGATTGTTCGTAGCAAAAGACTGGACAATGTTTTCCCACCCACTGTCGACCGATGCCAGGCGCTTTCTTTCTTCTTCTTCGCGGTCTCTTCCTTCCTGCCCTTCTCTTTGCTCCACTTCCGTCTCTAGTTTCTTCAGAATTACACCATAATCTCGCTCCCACATCCTTGACGTTGGGGGATAGTTTCCACCGTCCTTTGTGAGTTTTGCGCTGATATGACTCCATGTGGTCTGCATCTCTGGGCCCCGCCAAGCAGCCTTGAAAGCCTCGATCTCGGCGTTTCCGTCATGCGCAGCTTGGCCCAAATGCTCGAACAGTTCGTAGGGAGATTTTGGCCTGGGAATGTAAAGATCTACCTTGTTTTCCGCGATGACGGGAATCAATGGAGACCACAAGCGAGTTGGAACAAGAGTCCGCAGCTTTTGTATCTACTCGTCGTTAACATGGAGAATGTAGCAAATTAAACACATGTCAAAAGTCCGTCTTTCGAAGCTTGAGCAAAGATGGCTGGTTTGAAAATTGCTTTTCGGATAATGCACTTACCTTCGCTTCCATTTCCTGCAGCTTCGCCAGAGCTAAAACGAGTCTTCTCTCGGAATCCCAGTCATAATCCACCGTGTTGGGCATATTCTGGGTCTTGTCCAGGTTCTCAGCCGGTTTCTGGGAATGACCGCTAGCTTCATTGCCAAAATATGCTGCCATGGCTAGCAAGAGCTTGATAGGGCCGATGTCAACACCTGGTTTCGTGAGTAGAAAAGGAGCCGTAAAACTGGACAAGAAGCAGACAAAGGTCCCATATACGCAGCAAGTCTAAAGGTGTTGGCACATAAATGACCTGTGCACAAATGCTTGGGGTCAGCAGATAACTACTATGTTCACAGACAATAATATGGCTTCAGTTGAATGGGCACACTCGATATCCTCCAGCAGAGAAGAAGGGTGAAGAGCATTCACGCCGTAGACAAAAGAGGTAACTAACTTCATCCAGCACGATAGAAGCTTAAAATGGCTGACTAACCAAATAATCTGCAACTTGATGCAGTCACGTGACGTCTCCTAAAATTGGAAACTTTCAACGTCAACTCTCAGAAACTGCAAGAAATGTCAGGATCCTTCAACAACCTTTCATTCTGTATATTGATTCACTTGCAGCATCAAAAGAGTCCAAGCAATTGACTCATTATAACCTGACTATACACTTTTGGGACTATGCTCTATTTTCTACATTTATTATCAGCTCCAGACCTCAGACTAACTAGGTACCTAAAGTTTTCTGGGGCTCCCTGATTCTGGTGAGGACCACGGCCCATACTTGAGTTCTGGTGTCATACTCACGTCAAAATAATCTCCCGTCCTGTGGCTAACCTCTGGCCAACATGATATCAATTGGTTATTCGCAATCCCTTTGTTCTTTTATTTTTGCATCAGTCCAAGCACCTCCGACTTCCAACGCTCCGACGCTTCCAAACGCCTGGATAAAAGCCCATGATATGATTAGTAAACTCTATCAAGAGGCCAAGAGGGAGATGTGTCTACCAAGATGAAGCATTGCAACCTGCAAAAATGCCACTATTTTGAACTCAAAGGCCACGACCTATATCAGCTTTTTAACTGACACCCAGAGTTAACTACTCCGTACGCCACCATCACTACCCTCTGGTCCAAAAGGGGGTATAGCTCCCTACTATGTACACTACCTCAAAATGCCAGATGAGGTTAGTGATTGGGGTTAGAGGTCACGGCCGGAGGGAGAAGTTAAAACCATGATGGGCAGCGGCCAGCAAGCAAAGATACTACTCAATTTTCGCAGCGAGGTATTCCTTTTTGTCTCTCATTTGGTTCACAGTGTTTCCTCATATTACCTCTTAAAGAGAGTAAGGGCATTCCACTCTTGGTTGCATCTTGAGCAGACAAATGGCAGTTGCACCCTACAAACCCGTAGTGATAGAAATGTTGAGAACACTGTAGGTATTGGAAGCGTTGTACTACATTATTACTACATATATGTATAATGTAGTAACAATCCACAAATTATTCGCAAGCGTACGAAGACGAAATTGAGGGAAAAAATTGAAAAGAAAATAAGACTAAAAGTACTCTCTAATCGAAACGTTCAAAAAGAATAATAAAACCAGCATTCAACTCAGGGCCACCGCCCACTCCTTATGTGCGCGCAGGAGCGGGACGCATAGCAAGGTTTTGCGAGTCTCTGATATCTTGAGGGGATGGAAGGCGGGTGGTATCCCCTACAGCATCACTGAACCACCACTTCATGAGCAGTATCCAATTCTGAAGGCCCTCGCTCCCGATGTCGTAAATCGGACTTTTTTGAACGCAGAGGTGTTTTCCGTCAAAGTATCCTATAAGGATGCGAGCCTGCTCACCATAGACGGACAGGACTTCAACCTATGCGAATCATAGATAGGTCAGCACAGAAGCAAGGAAAGGAGAATTGAGAATGGGGTCAACCCACCGGAAAGACTTCATGTTGCTGGTAGTAATACAGACCCATTCTCCACCGCATGAAAACAAGGATTGGGAGAATTTCACTTCGTTTCAGCTCCTCGTCAGGCTCTACATCCTGTACGACTGCACATTTGCAGTGCGGATACATCTCGGAAGCTGTTTGGATCTGATTGGTTATGTTCCAGGTGTATTCTGCTCCGTCCAGATTAGCATACTCAGTCAGAATGAGGCGTGGTTTTTCTCGGTAGCATTGGATGACACTGTTCAAACAAGGGTTATTATAGTACTTGGATGAAATGCGCACGGTCAAGAGACTCACTAATCTTGCCGCCAATGCGTGTGACTGTGATCATGGCACCACAGCATTCCCACAACGGGTAAAAGATTTGAAAGGCTGGCCAGCACGTAATCGTTATTGTCCGACCTATCTTCCTCGTCCTTATCGTCGCTGTTCGCAAATGGATGATAGGAGCCAAATGATTCAGAGTTATACTCGCTTTTTGGGAGCGGTCGATAGTAGTTGATGCTACTACAGGACGGTTCCTCGAGGTCCAGGGGTAGCAGTTTGATTCCCAGCTATTCAAGGGACCTATTTGGGATGGAGCGCTTGAACGTATTGACCGTCTCGTACATCAACCTTAGGTGTTTGATCATGACCTTTTTCTGTTCAATGGCCGCGGGATGAGTGACTTCAGGCTTTGCTTTCTTTCGCGCCATATTTGGTTGGGAGGAGTCGGAACAATGAGCAACGGAGCGATCAAGAGCAAGAAACAATGTCAAGTTTGACTGTCTTTATCAAGATGTTGCCTTGGAGAAAAGTAAGAGGCAATTGAACATAAGAGTTTGTCTTTGGACGGGTTGCTGTGATCTATTTATGTAAATAACCTGTGGTTGAACTTAGGCAACAGTCAAGCAACCACAATGAGGAGCTGGCTTTCAAATGATTTGACTTGGTAAGTCTGGTGAACAACAATATTAGCCACCGTTGCTTAATGTACCAGGGAGGAGGTATCTTGAGAGCTGATATGCTGAATTACCCAGGCTCTTTGTCCTAGATCACAGTACGGAGTACGCCTGGGCCAATCGTTGCCAGGTATGTACACTGTCTCAAACATAGGTCTCACCAGGAAATTATTATACTGAGATATTTGATAACAATTCGGCAAAGCCATAGGAGACTCAACATCATATGGTTAACACAAGCAGGCACATATTAGGTGAAGTGATATGTTTGCTAAAATGCTTGATATTTGCTTTGTTTGTCTACTTTATGTCTATTGGGTCAGGGTGAGAATTGGTTGCAGACCAGGGGATACCTGGCCTGGATAGATATGATCAAGGAATAATGTCAGAGAATGGCATCCCAAACAATTAGCCCTGTGCACAAGCCAACTGTGGCCCAAAAGACAGCTTGTGCAGGGCTTTTTCTCTCATTAGCACGTTTTAGTTCCTGGTTCCCACGCCCAACATTTGAGTGGGTGGTGCTAGCATCTGTTACCAACTGACTGATATAATCCTCCTGCGTTGCAAGATGAGCGACTAGTGTCTGTTGCAAAGAACTTATCTCGACTAGAGACTTTTCCGCATTCCTAAAATGGAAAAGAAGAAATGAGTGTCAGAGAGCTCTGTAATGCGTCATTGATGCAACACAAAGAGGGAGTAGCGTATATAGAAATACTTACTGGACTTTACTCAATGTATCCTCATATTGTTTGAGCATCGTATCATTCTCCTGCGCAAAAAGCTGCAACTGTTCCGGCGAAAGCTGGGACTCGATATCCGCCATAACCTCTTTATTCATCGACGGATCATGCACCCGAGTGGACGGTAGCGTAAGCTTCCCGATATCGTCTTCGGTTCCTAACTGACAAGTACTTCCGCCCGTCTGCACCCCAACACCACCGGCACGTCGACTTTTATACAAGATACTCTTCTCCTTCTCCTTCGCCCTTTCAACCCTCTTCTCCACCATCGCCCTCTGAACCTCCGCCGCCGCCTCCAATCTCCTGCGTAACAGCCACAGCACGTTCTCCCTCACCGTCTTGATCGTCGTCTCTGAATCCTCGGCCTCCTCCTCCTCAGCGCTACGAGATACCTGTCCCGGACCACCATCACCGCCGGCCCATTTCCATATCCGGCTGTTCAATTTGTATCCGAATCGCTTTCGCAGGAGGCTAGATTGTGTTTCTCGACGAAGAGTTTCTGCTGATGCGAGGTTCTCTATGGACGACGAGAGGTCGCGGAGTAATAGGGCGGTAGATGAATCGATAGAGTCGCGCTCTTCGTCGGTTAAATGCTGTTCTGTCTGTACGGGGGAAGAGGACGAAGATTTGAAGCTTGCGATCGAGGAGGATGGCTGGTGGGTCTGTCGCCGGGAAATTGGAGGGCGCGGCGCAGTCGAGAGGTACGCTTGTCGGATTGACTTTAAGTACGTCAAGAGAGAGGATATGTGAGAGTTCTAATCAAAAGTCAACGATTGCCAGTCTTTCTTTCTCGGCCAGCTTGAGAATGAAAGGGAGGAGCGCACTATTCGATATGCTTCTTTTAAGAACTCGTCGACTGTTTGGTACCTGGCGCGGCGGTCTTCGCTGCTTGAGATGTCAGGCACGCCATGAGGTTTTAGAAGCTCATTAACGATCAAAGTGATATCGGCCATTGTCATCGATTCATGATTCCGCTTTCCGAGGGCCGGTTCCTGGGCTTCTACAATTGAATGAGGCTAAGGCAAGATGTCCACACGTCCAGTCGAGATAACGAACTACTGCTTAGTCATTAATTAGTTAACTAGTTAACGTAAT
>LJPK01003137.1:0-82298 GCA_001430945.1 Amauroascus niger
TTTTTTTTTTTTTTTTTTGCCGAGAAGAGGAATATTGATGGCTTACCTCTTTAGTTAGAAATTCTGGCGCCAGGAAAGAAACCTGTCTGACAGTCTATCTTGGATGAGTGGAATCCAGGTAGAAAGACGCTCTCTCGGTTAGTTACTCAGAATTCCAGGAAATAGATGAAGCAAAGCCGAAGCCTCCCCTGAGAATCTTGAATTAAAAGAGGGAAAAAATGAGATGCTAGATACGCCTTTGCTGCTCGCTTTTCCGACAGAGAGGACCCTTTTCTAAGCCTGCTGACCAGGGCTGGAGGTGGTCAAAAAAGACCAGAAAAAGGAAAGAAAGATAGCTGTGGAATGCGCAGATTGAAAAGTAAAAAAAAGGCGTTGTGAAGGAGGGTGGGGTTGTGGAAAGAAGAGAAAAAGCAGATTCCAACAGGTAGACTCACAGAGCAATGAATACTTCCAACAATCTCTAGTGATGAAGTGAAGATGGTATGGAAAGAGAAGAGAGGGAGAGCGAGAGATAGATAGAGAGAGAGGGCAGAGAAAAGTGGCAGCAGCAGAGTGGGGTAAGTCTAAATTAACTACTCCGTAAAAGGAGGAATATTAGAGAAAGAACATCATGTTCAACTAGTTTAACTACTCGATTGAATCTCCACACATCATGCATCGAGTTCTTAACATGCCTCAAAAGGCCGGCAGCGGCTCTCACAACCTTGCTGGGTGATGGGCTTTTTCCTCTCTATTTTTCTGTTTGGGACTAATATTCTGGTAGATGGGAACAGCAACAACAACGACAATAGTTATGCATCCTAGGCAACTAGCTCCCCGCTCCTAGCGCTGTGCCGGTGGAATCGACTGTGGAAAAAAAAAATGCAGAACGTCTGCATCTGACCCCTGCATCTGGCCTATGGGCTTTTTCCATATCTCAGGTTGCTGGGAGCGCCTATCACCCCCCAACAGCCGGCTTCCCTGTTCGACATGCCCACATCCCATCAGTTGACCGCTTCTCATCTCGCCCCAAGCAGTCTCACTGGCGGGATGGTGGGACCGAACTACCTCCGAGGAACAAAAAAGAAGAAGGAGAAGAAGCTCTGGGTTAGTCTGCTGCCTCCTTTTTCTCCCTGTGCGCACCACCCCGTCATACTTAAACCACTTGTTGATCGCCTTTTTTTTTTTTTTTTCTCTTTCAACAACAAATGATATCCGTTTTCAGCCTTTCATACTGCCTTCCTCCCAGGTCGTAGTGCCTGGGTGCTTCTGACGTAACTAACTAATGCGGCACTGACCAGGTCCTTTACTGCAGAGTAACCCTTCCTTTTCTTCGTTCGGGGATGGTGGTGGTGAAGTGTGAAATGGCCCAAATCCACCCCGCGTTTTTTTGGCCCTTTCCGCGGTGGAAGAGGGAATTAAACCGCATTATATATCTCCCTCGCTTCCTCTGGCCTGCCGGGGAAAAAACGCCTTCCCTTTTGCGAGAGCAGCCCACACGATCCAGCCTGCCCTATAATGAGCGATATTATGAGCTCATCAGGGTTAAAAAAAAATAAAAATAAAAAGGAAAGAAAGGACAAGAAAAAAAGAACCTTTTAGCTTTCCACCTCAGATCTTACGACAGCGCTCCCCCAGTGTGGCGTTATCGACAGATGGGGGGTCTCGACCCTTCAATGAGTTCCGCCTGGTCGTTGGTTGGCCTATCAGGCGCATAGATGTACATCCAGTCCAGAAGAGAGTTCATCCGTTTCACACGCTTTTTTCCTGCAGGATGACGATGCCACGATGAAACCTTTTGCGCTGCCTGCCAATTACAGCTGAGAGCCGCCAGGGATGATCGGAGTTGCGCAGCGAGGTGCCCAGATGGGATGCAGCTCCGTAAGCCCAATTCCTTTTCTGGAGACACTCCCCATCGAAAATGATTCCCAACTCTCTTTCCCCTTAGTTAACCATCTCGTTCGAAAAAAAAAAGTCAGGGCCTTGTTGTCCTTCCCAAAAAAAAAAAAAAAAAAACCTTCCAAAACCGAGACGAGTTGAAGCTCTTTTCCCCGCCCCGCCGTCCCCCCAATGATGTCACAGTGGGATGCAGCCGACTCGGCACTAACGGTACGCGGGGTGGATCGCGCGTATTACGAGATTCCGAAATTGCGGCCAATCAACGGCTGCTGCTTACAACCTTTTTGCTCACAGGCCTCCGCTTCCGTGTGTACTGGAACCGTAAGCCGTTTTTACCGCTGGCGGGAACCGAAGCCTTGGCCCCTCGGCTAAAGTTGCCCCTCCGGCACTTCTCATCAGTCGTGTTTTTTGTTTCGGGAGGATGTTGTTGACTACTTCACTGGACCACAACCACATAACTTCAGAGGAGTTACAGTTCAAGTCCGCAATCAGTCCAACCATGCATCTCTGATTTTCTTTTTCTCACTTTAGCAGGATCATGATGACAGCAGATATGACAAGCTGGTGATTCTGCTGCACATACTAATGTTCATCATGAACATTAGTAGTTATAGTCAGGCAGCAGATCTGGTAATAAAGCACATCACCCAACATGCCCTGCTTGATGCAGAATTTCAGACGTGTATGCATGTTCTGCACATACTTTCCTTTTCAGTGTCTGCAAGTCATCTTTGCAATTGTAGTAGGCCATAACTACACTTGGCCTCGCTATCTCATGCTTGAGGTTTCTAACAATCAATGACTTGACGACTCTATTGATCTCACATTTATGGATTGATTCTTAATATGTGAAGCCACCAACCTTCCAAATATTTCAAAAGTGTCGATGTTCTCACTCCTGCTTATCATTTCTTTCTACTATTTCCATTATATCAGAGACCAGTTTTTGTTCTAAGTTCTTGGAACATCGCCCACCTTCAGTGGATTCAGAATTATCACTGTCACGTCCTTTCGGACAGCGAGGTATCTGAAGTGGGTGTTTCCCAAACAACAGCCCCGCGAATATCTTCTCCCAACCCGTCTTCTGTCCTATTTCAACATTTCAACCCCCCTACAAATACGACCTTGGACAATTTAAGAGATTATCAGGATACCTATGAGAGTGTACAAAAACTACACCATGAGGTTCAGCTAACCCATCAGGCACAGTAATGGGAGCAGAATGGGGTAAAACAGAAATGAATGAATATCCGACAGTCGATACGAAAGACTCGCCAATAAAACTGGGTTGAACGAGCCTATACACGAAATGAAATCTCTTCCCAATCATGAATGCGTACACCTTTTCAATAGTGGCAACAGTAGCCGCTATAGAAAGCAATAGAAATCCAATTGAAAACCGAGTCAACCGTCAAGGGCTTGAAGGCGTACATATTGAATCCAACTGCGATTCAAAATGATAAAACCAAGGTTCAAGCACAGACCTGCGCATCGGTTTGTTTTCCTCTTTTTTCTTCGCTTTCAATGTCCCGTTGTATGCAAACTTCTCTACCTTACTTCTGGTGGTCAAGCAATCCGCCCGTCCCCATGACTCTTGTTTCTGAAAGATAGAAAGCAAAATTATACTGTTTTAAGAGGGTATTTCTCCTCTTCTTTTTTATTAGCTACCCAAGGTAGTCTAGTCGTACCCATACTCTACCGAGACAGATTCAAGTGATAAAGAGTAACTTTTGGAGACATAGCTTTTTGGTGGGAAAAAGAGGTCCTCTCTATCTGCAACTCTCGTGGCCGTGTTCACGCGGGACCATTCATAACCGTTCCTCATAGCATCATCCAAAGTACGAAAAAAAAGGAAAAAAAAGGTTAATAAACCGGACCGAGACGGGAGAACAAATGAAAATTCGAAGAGACTCGAAGGGTCAGAAAGTGTGGTGGTATAAACAGAAGGATGAAAAAGTATCAAAACAAAAAGATTGCCCTTAGATATCAGCAGCGAACTCCTTCTCCTTGGCGGCAAATTGGGCCTTCTCGTCAGCAGTCAAGTCTAGTAAAGGATGGTCCTCGCCCGACTTAAGATTTCTGTGGTATGCGCTGATAATGCTGTCTGCATCGTCGATAGCAATGGGCCTGATATCAGCCAATGCCTTGATCTTAGCTGTGCACTCCTTGTATTGTGCGTCGGTCATCTCGAGGTTGAGCTGTTGAGCACGTGACTTGATGGCATTCCATCCGGTGAGACGGGAAGCGAAGTGAACGTATCTGGTCATGCCAAAATCCGCTGGATTGATGATCTCGTAGGTACTGGGGTTGTTGAGAATAGCCTTGGCATGGATACCAGCCTTGTGGGTGAAAGCACAGAAACCGGTGATGTAGTTGTTGAACGGAATGTTGATTTGGACGGATTCGGCAACAAGGTCCTCGATCGCCTTGAGTTTATGGAGCTTGTACTTGCTCAGGACGTAGTCACGATCAACAGCGATCATGCGGGCCATAAGACCACCAAGAGGGGTGATACCGTTACGCTCACCGATACCGAGAACAGAGGTGTCAACATGAGTGGCACCGCCTTCCAAGGCACAATAGGCGTTGGCAATGGCGCACCCGGTGTCATTGTGCAAGTGAATTTCGATATCACACTTGACAACACCACGCAGGACACGGACGAGCTCGTAGACTTGGCGAGGGGAGGCGCAGCCAACAGTATCTGCGATACCAACTCGGTTGACGCCAACCTGATCGACAGCAGAGTACAGGGAGAGAAGCTCAACCAAATCTGATCTAAATGAGTCTTCGCTGGAAAATCTGACCTCAATACCCTTGGACTTGACAAATTCGATGACTTCAATGGCAGTGTTCGTGATGTATGTCATATCCTTTCCATGGGAATGCTCGCGAAGGTACGATGATGTACCGATAACGACATCGCTGTTCAACCAATCAGTGGGTTTGTAAAGTAGGGCCGAGTTCGAGAACAAAACAGTCTTACACTCCATCAACACCAGTCTCCACCGCCACCCGGGCATCGTCCATGTGACATCTGATATGTGTGAGAATCTTAAGCAGTAAAAAGTGAGGTCAGCCACTTATCCCTCGGCTTGTACCATAAAGCTGCACGTGGAGTCACCAACCTTGGCCTTCAATCCGAGCTTGCAGATAGCTTCGCAGTCCTTCCTCGACTGCTCCGAAGCACACGGGCTGGTGAGTTCGATCTAGTTATAGCATGGTCAGCTTTCGCTCCGACACCAGGCGAGAATGTAGCCAAGAGCGGCGGGTATGACTCACATAGTCAACACCAAAATCGTCCAGCGCCTTAGCGATCTCAATCTTCTTTTCGGTATCAAAGAACGCATTGGCGAATTGCTCGCCCTCTCGGAGCGTGCTCTCAATGATCTTGAACCTCGAAACGTTGCTTAAGAAATCCGTGACTCCGGCATTGTGACCGTATGGGTTTCTCGCCGTGTGTGGGTGTGGGTTCTCTCTCGCAGGAATAGCTGTGTAACCGGGGTGCTGGGGGACACCTGTTGCCAGTTGTTAGTGGAAGGAGGTTCTCTAGGGCTACACGCAATGGACAGAAACTCACCGTTGGCACCGTTTACGCCATTGGCGTGGCCATTAATTTGGTTCGCAGACATGATTAATGTGGGGGTGACGAGAAACGCCGACGGAGGGGAAGAATGTATATAGCTCAAGTCAGAAGGAGAAGAAGAGGGCAAAGCAGACAAGAGATTCAGAAGGGAGTTGGCGTCAGAGTAGATAAATGAAGTGCAATTGGCACGCAGAGAAGTTTTGAGCTTTTAAAAGGTAGAGAGAGTGGAGAGGATCCCAGAGGAAAGAGAAAGAGAGTGCTTTTTTAGTATTATGACTCTTCACTTTTTTGCCTTTTTTTTTTTTTTTTTGATAGCAATTCGGTTTGGGTGTTTTCAGCACGGAAAATTTCATGGCAAAAACAAGAAAACAGCTAAAAATACATCAAAGTTTGTTTCGCAACTGGCCACTCAGCACTCACCGCTTTGTAACCCAGCAGTATTGATACCAGTTTACCCGCGGAGAGAGCTTGCCGTATCGGTTATGTTACCAACAGAATGCACGAAATACAGGGATTACCCAGGGTATGTAATCTTGTCTTATCTTATCGTCAGCTCACCCGCCCCGAGCACAACGGTTGTCATTGCGATCCGTCTCCGGGAAAGGGAAGAGTCGATTCCCGTGGAAAAAGGGACGAGCAAGGAGGGCGGGGAGAGGAGGGTTGCAAGGAGATCAGACGAACACGACTGCAAAAATCCATCCAAGCAGAACACCGAGGATTGGGCTGGCTAGCTAGCAACATAGTTACAGGAAAATAGGTAACTACCTGTTCGGTTGGTATCGAGTTTGAAAGGAGTGACAAGAGAAACAGTTTTGCCCCAGAATTCTGCAGCCGATTACGGAGCAAAACGTGCGACAATAGAAAGCCAAAATCGCAATCCCCCCGACAGCGAAGAAGGTTCTTTCCCACCCAAACCCGCCCTGAACCCTGAATTGGATTTCCGCAAACTCGTCCACCCCCGCATCGATTGGATTATATTGTCCTCCCAGCCTTCCTGTCGCTTCGTGGGGTAAACGAAAGTGATGGACAGAAACGAAATTTCAACTCATACATTACGACGACGAAAAAAGAAAGCAAAAAATAAAGGATTGGCGTGGTCGGACATCGATTCTATAATTGCCTGCTTCGGCAGGATTTGATGTGGATATGGGCACATTGCCAGCCTAAGCGGTTGGCGACAAACTAGTGTATCAGCTATTGAGGAGCTGTGTTGACCTGTTTAGTTTGCGTAAGTGCCTGCTTAGGCAAATGCACCGACGATGGACATCCCGGCCGCTGCGTTGAGAAGGCCGTTAGTACTCGCAGCTGTTGGACAGTGGACTTGGGATTGCCGGCGATGTTTGAGCTTACCTCCCATCAAGACGAACATGAAGCCCGATATCTTCTGTTTTTTGGTCAGAAGCTGGGCTTCCTCCGACAAAAAGTCTTCCGCTAGAAGATCAACGAGGGCGGCATAAATCAGAAGTCCAGATGAGCTATATTGCAATCAGCATGCATCCCTTTGATCTCTTCGTTCGCTCATATCGGATCTCTTACATTGCATTGAATGTTCCCACCATAATCAACCCGAATGCACTTTCGGCATCATAACTGTTGCGGGCAATCAGCCCAATTGCCTGTCCAATTGGAGCCGTTGTACCGAATGCGACAACCAAAACCCATGGACGAATCGATCCTTTTGGGTACGGTACTGCAGCAATACGCGACCCAAGACCCAGACCTTCAAATGCCTGATGAAACAAGATCGCAATAAGCAATACTATGAATCCTTCTGTCTCAATAGAAACTGTCATCCCAACGAACACTGAATGGAATAGGATGCCGCCTTCAAGGATCGTGATGTTGAGGGACATCTTCTTCAGCACTGCTGGGTCGACATCTCCGACTTCAGGGTCCCGACTAGGAACTGATTGTTTGAAGTCTATCGTCTGCATATCGTCATCGCGGCGTGGAGCTGCTGTCCTAAGCGTAGCTTGCATCCATTCACGCTCTCGGACGTATTGTTCGTAGAAAACCATGAACCACGTGGGCATTTCGGACGGTTTGGATAAATAGGAGTCTTCAAAATTGTTTGCCCCAGAGTAAACCCTAGAGAGACATCGTTAGCAAAATAATCTTTGAGATCTTTCGGAGTGCTGGCGACTGAAAACGAACTTATAGGCTGCCTTCTCTTCATACCACTCTTCGGACGATGAATCGCTCATGACCTTGTTCTCCCTTGGCCATGAAATACCATTATTGCCATTGTTCGGATTCTGATTCGAATGGTGATGATGGTGTGGATGGTTAATACTTTCTCCAGTGGCTCCGCCATGGCTATGACCACCGGTTTTGGCATTCATATACATCTCCAAGGCGAAAAGAGCGAAGAGCGACCCAAGCATGATCACACCCGGCATCGCGGGATATTGCTCGGTGAAGAGAGGTGGCAGACACGGATCGTTCAACGAAGAGAACGCGGTTGGCAGTAACTATTTTTACGTTAGAAACGGAACATCCAGAACTCGCAGCTTAAAGGGATTATACATGTACAAACGCCGTCGCAATCAGGACCCCAGTTCCAAAGTGCTTACAGAAAAAGAACACCTTGGGTGGGATTTTCAGTCCCGGAAACTTCTTCGCCACGACTGGGAAGCCGGCGCCTGGAAGAGAAAAAGTATGTGAGCTCAGACGTTCGCCAGCGGGATCTTTGGATTTTTGCCCGTACCGAGAGTGCTAAACCCCAAGACGAGGACTACATTTTATGTTAGTACTTGCATACAAGTCCAGAAGAAGATCAGAAGAAACAAACGCACACAGCGCGGCGACATGCAAAGGGAGATCATATTCCGCAGCGGCGCCCTTTGCGCCGCCACATTGAGGTCGGGTCATCTCCTCCATGTTGATTGACTCTGGCGCTCGGCGTCTCTAATTGCACAGAGATGAAAAATACCGACCAGCGGCAGCGACCATAATCAGAAAGAAAATAATCAAAAAATCAAAGGGCAAGAATATAAATGGCTAGCATTGACCAGCAATGCGCACACAAGAAGAAAAAAAAGTTATCAAAATATTGAACGACTTGTCAAAACATTAGGAACAAGAGAGATCAGAAGGACAAGAAGTTCCAAGGCCCGCATGATATGTCATTGGAATCTGACTTTTAGCCTGCAATCCGCGGAAACTATGGACAACGGCATCTGTCGAAGCTAGCCGATTGAGGGCCATTCTATGCTGCGACAAGGGTGTTTTGATTGATGAGCTTATCCCTTGCTTGTTCGATCAGATAACGATCTTGCAGCGAATTAAAGAAGTGCTGCGACACCTGTAGGACGCACATGCCCGTACTATGGCCCGAAAGATGGCCGCCTGATTGACGTTTATCGGAGCCTGGACACTGTTGTCGCAGGGAATGCAGAGCCCAGCGGAGATAAAGAGGCTATGTTCAGCAGCTTCATCAGTCCCTAGGGGATCTTTCGCGTTCCTCGACTGTCTTAGTTGAAGTTAGAGTCGGCAAACGGAGCGCGCTTCCTGCCAAGGCTCGTAGCGTTCAGGGGTTGCCACGCTTTAGATCTGGGACTTAAGGTTTTGGTAGTTTGGGTATGCGTCAGTGCTGTAATGAATTTGCTTCAACGACAGGGGAGATGTTCGATTCTAAACCCCCCTTGCATGAAGACCGAGACCTGGCGGATCTTGGCACGGAGATCGGGTTGAAGGCGGAAAATGCCGATTCCTGATTCCTGGGGATCGAAACCTGTAGAGCGGGGGCTTGGCATTCCTCACCTGATACCGTTCCATGTAGACTCCAGACTGTGTCAAACCACTGAGCGTTTCAGCCATAGTTACGGTGTGAAGAGGTAAAATCGCTGGCTTGAGCGGAGAGGGCCAGACGATGAACACTGCCTCAGTGGTGCTCATCGCCTATCTGCTGGAGCTAGAAAAAAAAAGGCAATGGGGTGCAGCTTATAATGGCTCTCTTTTCTCTTCGTCGTCGTCCTTCAACCATGCCATACCCTTCGTTATCGATTGATTTTCATCTAAATTTCAGAGTTCCCTCCACAGTTTTGTATGAAGCATTGATCATACTCCTTTGCGACACTTGCCAAGCCTGTTGATACCCCCTTTTCTGTCAAAGGACCAGTCGGTCATGGAGACTCCTACTGAAGGCCAGAGCGCCAATCGAGATACTGCTATGCATGATGCTTCTCGAAGTGTTCCGCGTTCGAATCAATCGGCTCTTGTTGAAGATGCCATACTCGAAATCGGCAGCCCATTGAACGCGTCACCTGCGCAGGCTGGCTCACAAGATCCTCTTAGTCTGAGCCAACACAAAAAAACCGCGCTATCCCGATCCTCAATTAAGGCAGACTATCCGGCGGGGAATCATAAGAAGATCCACAAGTACTACACGCGGCAAAACGCTTTGATAGACCAGTTCCTTCAGAGTAACGATGAGGAAACTTTAGCCGCCGAGGATTTCCGAAAAAATGGAGGCAAGGTCAAATGGGCTGTAAATTTGAGTTTCATGGTCAATTTTTTTTTATTCATCATTCAGATGTATGCTGCAATCTCTACCGGATCCTTGTCGCTGTTCGCGACTGCAGCGGACGCGTTCATGGATCTCGTCTCATCCATCGTGATGTTGATAACTTCACGGATGGCGGCTAGACCTAAGCCCCACAAATATCCAGTTGGTCGGCGCAGGATTGAGACAGTGGGGATAATCCTCTTTTGCGCCTTGATGACCACTGTTGCCATACAGCTAATCATCGAATCGGGCCGAGCTCTAGGAGGTGGTGATTCGGACTCTGGGGAAGAACTACACATCATCCCACTTGTGTTTGTAGGCATCGCCATCTTCTCAAAATTCTGCCTATTCTGTTATTGTTTCTGGCTTCGACGGTATCCGGCCGCGCGGATATTCTTCATCGATCACCGAAACGATTTGGTTGTCAATGTTTTCGGTTTGGTCATGTCCATAGTCGGTGGCCGATTCGTTTGGTACCTCGACCCAGTTGGTGCCATCTGCATTGCACTTCTAATCCTTTTCTCCTGGGTATCAACTGCGTTCGAAAACGTTTGGTTGCTCGTGGGCAAGGCGGCACCCAGAGAGTTTGTCAACAAGTGCATATATGTTTCGCTTACGCATGACGCCCGCATCCAAAAAGTAGACACTGTAAGCATCCTTCTTATTGTAAAGCCCTGCAAGATTTCTTTCTTTTTTATTACCTTTTTGATTAATGTGAGACGTTCAATTATTTAGTGTCGGGCCTACCATGCTGGAGAGCTTTACTATGTTGAAGTGGATATCATCATGGACCCAACCACACAGCTCAAGGACTCGCACGACATCAGCCAGGCCTTGCAACGGAAATTGGAAGGTTTGGCGGCCGTGGAGCGGGCATTCGTCCACGTCGATTACGAAGACGACCACAACGTGCACGAGGAGCACAAGCCGTTATTTGATCGAGCAACCTACCAGCAGCCCCGCACGTTGAAAGAGTGGTTGAGGGATACGGTACGCAGCATCGGGAAAAAGCAGTAGCCTGCTCACCAAGTAAACGACGCATGTTATGAGGAGGCGAGAAAACCAGGAAGCCTGTCGGTCACGATGTGCCGTAACGCTGATGTTGAATGATACACTGTTAAAATCTGGGTAGTTTTAGCTCTCTAAATTATTAATAGAACCCGTCAGTTGGTCAGTTCTCATTGCAAAATTGATATCCTTTTGGAAGATTTCAAGCCTGCGATTCACAAGAGAGTTTCATGTTTGTTTCATCCCGAGGGATGCCCCCCGCCAATCAAGTCTAAGATGGCCGGCGGATGTACCACAGTAATGCCAGTTAGTTCCTAAAACAAAAGCTCTTGAATCGAATGATTAAACCTGCATATAAACAAGTGGTTTTATGGGCGTTCGCAGCAACTCCGTTTAGACAGACATCTCTACCTCTTCAGGGGGCCAAGGGTCGAATTCGACCGCCATGCTTTGCCATGACATGCTTGTTCGTTAAAAGTCCATGGATCATGATGTAGGGTCTACTGGACGTAAGACCAGCACAGCTTGTAGGCACATCGCCCTCCTTCACCTAGGGTTCAGGATATGAGAGAGAGAAGATGTCGTCTTAGAGTTGTGGTAGGAGGGCAAAAGAAACCCATGGAAGGGCGCTGGACAAGCTAGGATGCTTCGGGACTAGCGCCGTTTGGAGAAACTGGAGCCTCCCCGAATCTTGGTCACACACAGCTGCCTGCCCATCCTTTCGCCCAAGCAACCCTGGAAGCCTTCGCGTTTTCGTGTTTATCCTCTTTCTCCTTCTTTCTTCTCTTCTATCTTCTTTTCTTCCCGTGCTGGTTACTGTCCATACTACTATATAATCAACCGTTTTTTTCTTACGTGAAGGCTAGTATTATTGAAGCTAGAGTTAATTACTTGTTCCGAGCACCACGAATCCTCCAAAATGCGTGTCTCGTCCACCCTCGTCTTGCTCCCAGCGCTCGCTGCGGCACAGAATCAGTTCCCGTTTGCAGAGCAGCTGCAAGGCTTAATAGAAAAGGCAAAGTCATTTTTCCCGACTGCTCCAGTTGCTGCTCCTGCTCCCCCCCAGCAGTCCGTTGTCCCTTCAGCTGTGCCCAAGAGGACGAAGAATGTGGCTTCAGTTGAAATGAACAATTGGCAATCACTACTTGCGCCCGTTCCGGCTGATGCGCCGCAAGAAGCCCGAGAATGGCTTGTTTACGTGACCGGGGGAAACAAGACGTGTTTTGGACGATGTGGACCGGCAGACAAGGCTTGGAAGGTAGGTACCCCTTTTTCCCGTGTGAAACAAGTTGACCTTTTTTTTTGTTTCCTATACTAAACCAATCCTGTGGTTTAGGAGTCGATTCCGCTTTTCGCTGCGGATCCCACCTCGCCTTCCCTCGGCGTTCTTGATTGCGAAAAGCAAAATCTCCTTTGCTCTATCTGGTCAACTGGACCACCGTCCCTATGGCACTTCCAGATTCCCGTTGCTCCAGAGGCCGGCCAACCCAAACAACCCACCACGATTCACACCATGCGAGTGAATGTCACCACGGTTACAGCGGAGGATATCTTCAAGGTTCACTCTGAGAAGTTGTTGGAGAAGCTCCCTGCCCATGACAGTGTTTTCCATCCGATGGACGGTTTGCTCGCCCAGTACGGTCTTAATGTACCTGTCGGCTATATCCTCTTCGGTTTCAGTCAAATCCCGAGCTGGCTTATGATGCTTGGTGTCAGTTTCCTCAGTCGATCGATGATGTAAGTTTCTCGAATTGTTTGGTTAGCCAATGACCTCGAACCATAGCAACTCACACTCAGTTTAGGGGCCGACGACTTGGTACGCAGCGACAACAAGGGGGACCAGCTACTGGTGCCGCTGCGCCCCAGGCAGCAGGGACGCAGTAAACGCCAAAATAAAATAAAAAATTATTCCTAAAAACTGGTTATGGTTCTCTGATGGCTCTTCGAAGTGTTTGGGATATACTCCATTGTAGATAATGAGGGTTCGGACGAAAGACGTTTTTTTTAATCAAGGATTAATAGGATGGAGGTTTGATTTATTTAACCATATTATTTCTTCATGTATGTATTTCGATATTTTCAATGGAATTTAGATGGATGCGGTTATTTATGTGCTTCGACATTGAGACCTCAGGCCACCACTCCATGATGTGGATTTCACATTATCATGATATAGACATAAAAAATGAAATGTATACCATGACAGTTATTTATTTCCTATGAGCAAGGTACAGTACCTACGGCATCCTGTTATACCAACCGAACAAGTTTCATCACTAGCATAAGATAGCCTTTCGAACATTGACATTGCCGCGCCTGGAACACCCGACTCCCGCATCTTTGCTCCCTTCTTCAACATCACTATGGACTCACGGTCTATGCCACCAATGGAGCGGCCCCCACCAACGACGACAGCCATCGTGGTCGCGACGGCTATTCTAGCCGGCGTCGCGGGATATTTCATCGGCCAAGGAGCTTCCATAGGACTTTTTGGCTCGACAGCGGCCTCGCAGCGTCGCGCACCTCCCGAGAAGAATGTTTCTGAGGACGAGGACGAGGACGAAGAGGATGATATGGAAACCGAGGATGAAGAAAGTGAGCTTGCGACGTTTGAAGGGAATACGGAGGAGGTGAAGCTCGTGCTGGTGGTGAGAACGGATTTGGGCATGGGAAAAGGTTCGAGTGCCCCGTCCTTGGTTCTGAATTTTCTTCCTTTTCCCTTTTTTTTCTTTTCCTTTGTTTACCCGGCCGTTCGCCTCTTTTCACAGGATTTTGGGGAGAGAGGGGGAGACGGATCTGAAGGCTTTTCTATGCGCCTTATAGGTTACGATATTCATTTTTGTTCCATGTGCTAACTCCTCATCGCCGCCTTGTAGGTAAAATCGCCGCTCAGTGCTCCCACGCAACTCTCGCCTGCTACAAACACTACTTTTCCAAGTCGCCCGATTCACCCATCCTCAAGCGGTGGGAGAGAGGCGGCCAAGCCAAGGTTGCACTTCAAGTGAAGGGCGAGGAGGACATGCTACTCTTACAGGCGCAGGCGCTGAGTTTAGGGCTTTGCGCGCGAGTGATACAAGATGCTGGACGGACACAGATTGCAAGTGGGAGCAGGACAGTGCTGGGGATTTTGGGTCCAAAGAGCGTGGTGGACGGTGTAACAGGGCATTTGAAATTACTGTGATATAGAATATCTCTTTATTGTTGAGGATGCTCTTCGTTCTTCAGGCATGGGCGTTTACGGAGGACATAGATCTGGGAGAGATACTTTGTCAAATGGTTTCCATTGAATAACTGTTCGATTGAATATATAAGGCTTTCTTTGGGAGAAACGAGAGAATTCCGATGTTTATCCAGAAAGGATTTTGGAGAGCGCAAAAAAAATTATAAAACGGTAGTCTTGCCCAAACGACTCGTGAATGATGTTGACTGCCATGGTTTTTCCCTAACCTCATCAGCCGACGGCCTAATCCCCGAGAAGGAATATATCGGTAAAGGGAGGTGGAATATGGCGTCTTCAGGGTACCAGGCCATCTCACCGAGCTCACCTAAACGGAAGCTCAAGGCAGAGTGAACTCCTGGCCCTGTATCTCAATCTGAGATCTGTCGACCGGAAATTGACACCATGAACTAGTGATGGCTCCATAAGTCGTCGAGCTGTCCAGAATCAACTGCAACACAACCAGAAGGCTGGATCAGGACTCTGGACACAGATCTGTACTTTGGAGAAAAAGGAAGAAGAAAACAAGCAGCGCAAATTTTTTTTCTGGTTTTATCAAGGAGCCCCGGGAAAGGGGGAATTTTGTTCCGGAAACATAATTAGAGCAGTTACGTAAGCAGACGGCGAAAGGTCCAGATCGCTGGCCATTATTTTGGTCTGCGCAGGAAGCCCATCTGCAACAGCAGCCTGCTCCGAGATCCGTCTAGCTCTCAGCTCCGTTGGTTTCTCGCACCGCTTTCAAACATGGCTGACGCATTGTCTATCGAACAAAACAATAAAATTCGAGTCGCTCTTGGCCTCAAACCTCTTCCTGTCCCCGGCGCCTCGAACGAGGACGGCCCCGTTTTCGAACAGTCGAAACAAGGTGACGGCTCAAGTTCCGCAGAGGACGAACCGGGCAGCACGCTTGAATCTCGCGCGGCCCAAGGGTACGATAACTGGAAGAAACTCCAAGATGAAGAGGAAGCAAAGAAGAAGCGTCAAGCCAGAAATGACGCCATAAGACGGGCAAGGGACGCTGCGCAGCGAATAGTGAAGTTGGAGGGGAAAGGTTTAGGAGAGGTCGATGACGGTATAGATACCAAGTCATGGCTGATGCAACACAAGAAGAAGCAGAAGAAGATTGAAAAGGAGCGCGCTCGACGGCTGGCGGAAGAGTTGGCTGAGCGAGAGCAGATGGCAGAATACACGTCGAAGGATCTTGCTGGGGTAAAGGTGGCGCATGAGATCAGCCAGTTCGATGAAACAGGCGAACATATTCTTACGCTCAAGGACACGACGATCGATGAAAACGAGGAAGAAGGGGATGAGTTGGAGGATGTCAGCATGAGAGACATAGAAAAGACAAAAGAGAGACTTGAACTGAAGAAGAAAAAGACGGCCTATGATCCTCATGATTACGATAGCTCAAGGACTATTCTAGCACAGTACGATGAGGAGATTGACGGGAAGAAGAGGAGTCATTTTACACTGGATATGAAGGACATTACACCTCAAGAACGAGAGGCGAAGCGGCAAGATGTTACTTCGAAGCTGAAAGCCGATGCCATAAGTCTTGATGCTACACTGGAGGCCACTCCTTCCGACTACATGGATATTTCTGAAATCAAGGTTAAGAAACCCAAAAAGAAAAAGGCGAAAAGTACCAGACGGAAGGAAATCATTGAAGAAGATATATTTCCTACGCCTGAGGCAGCCGAGGCCCCTAAAGGTGACCAACCCAACGGAGATCGAATGGCGATTGATGGTGAAGAAATGGGGGATAGATCGACCCCTGTTGTTCAGAAGCGACCTCGGGAGGATACCTCGTTTGTCGACGATGAAGATTTACAGGCCTCGTTAGCAGCACAAAGAAGGGCTGCGTTTAAGAAACGAAAGAAGATGCGACCAGAAGATATAGCCAGACAATTGAGAGAGGAGTCTGAGCAGGCAGCCAACGGAATGGATGTTGATACAAACGAAGATGAACAGCCTGGCCTGGTCATCGATGAAACCTCCGAATTTGTTGCTAACCTGCAACGTCCAACAATCCTAGATCGCCGTCCGAGGTCTGTAAGTGCGGCACCCAAGGAGGAGGACCATGTCGGATCGCCGTCTCCAGATTTGAAGGAAGAACCGGAAGATGTGGATATGGAACGGTCATACGGTGATGTTGAAAATGAAGAGGAATTGAACGAGCGGCTTATTCGCGAATCCAATATCACCGCTACGGGGCTAGAAGAAGAGAACACCCTAGATCAAGGCCTTGGAGCTACGCTTGCCATGTTGAAACAGCGTGGTCTTGTCAAAGAATCCGGTGCCGACGAGCTCAATTTCCTTGGACGTGACCGGCAGAAATTCTTGCTAAAGAAGCGACAACGAGAAAACGAGGCCGAGAAACGTGCAAGAACTCAACGAGAGAGGGATCGTGCATCTGGGAAACTTGATCGTATGTCCGCGCGAGACAGAGAGGAGTACGCCCGGTGGGAGAACAAGCAACGTGACCAACAAGAATCTCGTTCAATGGCGGACATTTTCAACCGCGAGTACAAGCCGGATGTGCAGTTGAAGTATGTGGATGAACATGGGCGTTTGATGAATCAGAAAGAGGCGTTCAAACATTTAAGCCATCAATTCCATGGCAAGGGAAGCGGGAAGATGAAGACGGAGAAGCATCTGAAGAAGATTGAGGACGAGAAGAAACGCGAAGCTATGAGTACGCTGGACAGTAGCCAGAATACCGGTATGAATAATGCGATGGGGGCTACCGCCCGGCGGACAAGACAGGCTGGCGTTAGACTCGCTTGAAAGGTTTGTTTTAGCTATCATTCTTTTCCGCGTTAATGTAGTTTTGTATAATATATACGTGCCATAGACGCAATTGACATTGAAGGTAATCCAAGACTTTCCAGGCAGACTTGACAGTTGCACTCCAAAACTCATTTGACACTTCTGATTTGCAGGGACCGTAATACTGATAAATTTTGTAGGGATCATTGTGAGAATTGTCGTCATAAGCACGAGATAGGACGGACATGGAAATAATCTATGTGAGAATTGTCGTCATAGGCACAGTAGTACCCACCATTTTCCCACAAACAAATCCAATAACCCTTGGGTTGTGCACATTCCCCCGACTGCGTCTCAAGTTGAGCCGACAGATCTCGCCACACCGGTTCGGTGAGATAGGAATCACGGTGACGGCGTTCTCCTCTCTGCTTGAATCTCTGTGCCCCCCAGTGGCTCTTCGGCAACGCAATCTGACAATCAGACAGTCGATGTAATTTCATGACCATCTGATCAACCGGCTTAAGCAGTGCCTCGCTATGATCCATAAAGTACTGATCATATTCTTCAAGCGTTTCTAGCATCCATCCTGGTTCCAAATCCCCCTCCAAAGAAAGGTACAATTGAGTGAGGTTGGGCAGGATTGCTGGGAGAGCTTCGAGCAACGAGACGAGGCCTTTCATGTCAGCAGTTGGGGGGTAGAAGTCCTTGCTCCTCAAGGGTTGGTTTATATATAGTTGAATGATCCAGCGCAAGTCAACAGACCTAATGGCCGCGAGCCGTTGAGGTAGTAGGAGATCTGGAAGTCGACGCAGCAGGTCCGGTCCATCAATACGCAGTCGGTTAGACCCGTATAGCACTTCAATACCCTCGGTGTATGCCTGTCGGCATGTCAGAAGCCAGCCTGTGGCACCAATGCAGCATTTGACTGGCATCTCTCCTGGCCACGACTCGCAATTTTGAGCATTTCCCGCGTAGCAGCAATCTAGCCTATATTCAGGCAAGGGCCCTGGTGGAGTGCGCAAGGGACGTGGGACGCTGGCATGGCACACGCTACCGCACCACTGCCATTGACGCGGCTTGAGTGTGTTGAACTTGTGGCTGAGGTTGGCGTGTGTTGGCCGCTCGCGCTTACACTGGCGCTCGTGCTTGGTTCGCGGACGCAGCGGATGCAGCAAACGGAAGTAAAAATGTACTGGAACTCCTCCAAAAGCGTGAATCAGGATCTGTTGCCGAATCTCAAAGGGGAGTCGCTGGAAGAAGCTGCTTTGTGCTGTGGCCGAGGGCGAGCAGGGTGTTGCTGTCAAGGGGCGGGCTCGCACCGCGGGCAGAGTTGGCATCGGCGGGTCTGGCAGTCGCATTATCTGCTTGCGCTTGCGCTCTTGTAGCCATTTGACTGGGTTGAGCATGGTTTAATTCGTACCAGCACGGATGGCGATGAAGATTGACAAACAATAGCTTGCTTGCATCCAGGGGGGACAGAAAACAGTTTGACGGCTGTTGGAGCTGCAGTCGAGCCTGCTGTTACCCATAGTTAGTTAGTTAGTTACCATAACTAGTTACAGGCAAGCTGGTTACATTGCAGAACAGTAGTTAACTAATTAAACACATAACTGGTTACGTGCATGTCGTATTGATGCATGCATCGATGAGAAGACCATCCTTCCTTTTCTCTTCAATATATCTGAATTCTCTCTCTCCCTCCCTTATAACTAGTTACTCTAAGCCCATGACGAAAACTCTGATCCTCGGCATGTCTTCTCCCTAAACAAGCTTGATTCACTTCCGCTCTTGTTTTGTAGCTGCGGATAACACTAGGTAACCAAAGCACCCCCGAGCTCTGGGCTGCCGCTCCACCGTCGCCAAGGCGTGCAGTTAGTTAACTAGTTAACAAGTTACCGTTCGGCGCCAGAGTCTCCGGCACTTACGGTTAGGTAGCGTGGTTCGCTGGAAGGGCCGAGAAACCCTGGAGTTAAGCTGCCCAGTGCCCAAGAGCCTAGGTAGAAGGCCCAAGGGAGCTGTATTTTCTATGGGATTAACTAGCACTCGAAAATCGAGAACAAGCGCTAACTAGTTACCAGTGTTTATCTTAATCTGGGGTAGTTAGCTAGTCATCGACTTATCGCCAAATGCTTTGAACATTGGCCCTGAAAAAGGAATGCCTTGACCTCGAGTAACTACCATTCCAACGGCAATCTCAAAATGTACGGAGTACGGAGTACTTGGCTAGCAATCGTGCGTTGAACGCTCGGCGCTGTGACTTCAATGCCTCCGGGCTTGACAATCAACGAGACCAGCTCAAGGACTTGAGAGTCAGAGTCATTATCTACCTCGATATTCTAAAGCGGATAGCACAGTGGCTCGAAACCTATAGTTATGCATTGGGTTCTGGACTTGATGAACTCGTGGCTGGTCGACGACCCTTGGAAGATCTGAGCGATGAATTGACCAATTCACTTTTTCGAAACAGAAGTTTCCAAACATAGAGCGCGGTTTCTTGGAGACAGTAACTATTAGAGACAGCGATTTCTCTCTGCTCAAGACATGCTCCGTAACTACCGTACCGTACAATGGACCAGCAAGATTGTAGTTTTGTAGTTGAGGTTCATCGATATGAAACTTGACAGGCTAAATTATTTGTGATAAAGCCCTCTTGCAGTCGACTATTTAAATATCAGATTTGTTTTTGGTGGAGAGTTTAACAAACAAAGAACTGGAGCAAACCGTGTTGTACGACCAATAGTCACGGAGTTTCTAACTAGTTACATGTATCTCTCTCTCTCCCTCCGGGGGTCCCCGGGGGCCCCACCCCCAGGACTGAACCACTGCAGCGCGCCACCAGACCGAAGAAAGCCTGCAGAATCCTTGAAAAAGTCGCTCAAAACTCACTTCGAACCTCCAGAAAAATTCTCTCGATCAGGACACCTTTGGGAGATACACGACCAAATCAGTCATAATAATAGGCCCATCGTCCATCTCGCCCGCCTCCAAATCCCAACCGGATTTTCTCTCTGTAACTGATTGTTTGTCCCTTCGTTACCGCTCCTTAGGTCTTCGCAATGCTTTCAACCCTGAGAATCGCCGGCCGCTCGGCTGCCGCAAAGGAAGCTGGTGTGCGAGTCCTTGTTTGCCGACAAGCGTCCACCTGGGCCAATGTTCCCCAGGGCCCTCCGGTATGAGAATGCGCCATGTCTGAGAGCTCAATCTCTGACGCAGCGTTGCTAACAGCTGAGCTTTTGAAAGGATGCTATTCTAGGAATCACTGAGGCTTTCAAAGCCGATACCTTTAAGGAGAAGATTAACCTTGGTGTTGGAGCTTACCGTATGTTCCCGCAAGCTTCTTTCCGTCTTTTCTCTCTCTTTCTTTTCAATTGGTCTGTTTTTCCTGACTGTTGTTGTGTGTTCGGTTGTAGGTGACGACCAAGGAAAACCCTATGTCCTCCCATCCGTCAGAGCTGCCGAGGCCAAGGTTGTCAATTCCAAACTCGACAAAGAATATGCGGGAATCACTGGCGTTCCTTCTTTCATCAACGGTGCCGCCGAGCTCGCTTTCGGAGCCGACAGCGCTGCCGTCAAGGACGGTCGCGTTGCGATCACACAGTCCATCTCCGGAACTGGTGCTCTGAGAATAGCCGGTGCGTTCTTGGAGCGGTTTTACCCCCATGGAAAGACCATCTACATTCCATCTCCAAGCTGGGCCAATCACGGAGCCATTTTCAAGGACTCGGGCCTCAAGGTTGAGAAATACAGATACTATAACAAGGATACCATTGGGCTTGATTTCGAAGGATTGATTGCCGACCTCAAGGATGCACCGGCTCAGAGCATCTTTTTGCTTCATGCGTGCGCTCACAACCCTACTGGAATTGACCCTACCGAGGAGCAATGGGTCCAGATCTCCAAGGTCATGAAGGAGAAGAGCCATTTTGCTTTCTTCGATATGGCTTATCAAGGATTTGCGAGCGGAGATATCAACCGCGATGCGTTTGCTCTACGGCACTTCGTGAAGGAAGGACAGCCCGTTGTGCTTGCTCAGAGCTTCGCAAAGAACATGGTATGTTTTATTCGAATTTGGCACAACAAACCTACCGCTATCTCTTGGCTTTTTGCTGATGCGGGACTTTTCTTCTTCCCATTAGGGTCTCTATGGTGAGCGTGTCGGTGCATTCTCTGTCGTCTGCGAATCCGCCGAAGAGAAGAAGCGCGTCGATTCGCAGATCAAAATTCTTGTTCGCCCCTTGTACTCCAACCCACCCATTCACGGTGCTCGCATTGCCTCCACTATCCTGAACGACGCGACCCTGAACAAACAGTGGCTCGGTGAAGTCAAGGGAATGGCTGACCGTATCATCGAGATGCGTGCGCTACTTAAGAAGAACCTGGAAGAGCTGGGTAGCAAGCATGATTGGAGCCATATTACCAGCCAGGTGAGCTTCCCCTCTGCCCAACATTAAAAAGTACTCGACAGCCAAACGTACGGATGCTGACATCTCTGCAGATTGGCATGTTCGCCTACACCGGACTTTCGCCCGAGCAGATGGACAAACTGATCAAGGAGGTGAGCAATATGTATTCCTCCAGCACCTGTAACCTGGTTAACTGACAGCGTTCCCACAGCACTCGGTGTATGCGACCAAGGATGGCCGTATTTCTGTCGCCGGTATCACCACCGGCAACGTCAAGCGACTTGCAGAGTCCATTTACAAAGTTACTGGTTAAAAAAAGTGTTGCTTTTACCGGGAACAGGACGGTTGGGCTCCTTTTTGCTTTGATGATGGTGCATCCCCCCATTTTAGACGGCTCCTTTTGGTCTTAGAACTCTTTTTGCCATGTGTACTTTTAGTCTTTAGAATCATTTCTTCTCATTACAAAGCGATCATATGCTTTTTCATAAAACAAAATTTTCTAGCTGCGATGGGCCCCTAATGGCTTCTTTTTAGTCTATCTACGGAAAACTTCCATATATTTGAAAATCTCGTCACCAACCACTTAAATCGAGGGGTCGACTGGCTCCTCGATGCCTTCCAAGTCCACGATGACACCGCCAGTGTGGTGTGATGATCTGTTCTGGGATGATGGTCAAATCCGAATACGAAACACATAAGTCCGAATACGAGATCAGTAACTAACTAACCGCGCGGCGATTTTGCACCCGAATAATCACCTGTTCTCGCAGCTTTTTGAGAAGCGCGTTTATCAAAGGGAATTCTGTAGACAGAGACATGGCAGACAGTGAATGTAGGGAAGTAGGACACCCAGAAAAGGACAGCGATCAAAATCTGTAGTTTGTTTAGTTTAGTCAATTCATTGATCTGCCTTGACGTCTGAGAGCTCTTCGTTTCCTCCAAAACTGAAGTGCATCACATGCCGGGCCTTCAAAATGCCGAACAAGCCTGGTGTTGCTCTTTAGTTCCAATATAAAACTGGAGCTCTGGGTTTGCCTTGGTCTGCACCCGCCACTGGGCGAGCTTGCTTCTTCCTCTTCATCTCCACAAGCTGGCCAGGGTTCTGTGGAGGGAGGAAAGCATCAAGCAAGCACCAAGTCCATATAGTTAGTAGGAGCTACTTTGCCCCGGGACCTGGAGTTACATGGAATTAGCAGAGACCAGCCATACCAAGCACCTGTACCTTCTGTTCCAGAGTGCCGTAACTACCGCTTTGGAAGGAGCCGTTGAGCTTTAACCAAGTGTAGGGAGCCTTCCCTTTCCCTCCGTCCCCCCCCCCCCAGCCGGCAAGAAAAGTAAATAACCCCACGCAGTTGCATCACCAGGAAAACTACTTCCCTTTCGATTTTTATATTTCTGCGCCTTTAACTTGTTATATATCGCCCTCTTCCCACCTCACCCTCTCCCCAGTTCCACTCCCACTTCTGCATCCCACTTCCCTAGGGTTATTGCACTCCACCAAAATCTTTCCCGTCTCCTACTTTTAAACCTACTACAGCCTTTCCAAGGCCTTGTGAATTTAATATCCTTAGTATTCCTACCCCGGCATTCACTCTGGCATGGCGCACCCCTCCATCCCGATGACCCTGCATAAGGTCCTGGCCGCCCTGAGGGCGTCAACAGATGTCCTATTCACCCTGTCAAGTTTTGATGTGTAGGTTTACTCTCTTCAAAGGCTGCCTTGACTCTGAAAGAATATTAATCCAGGTTGCCCTCCCAATTAGCATCCGAAACCTTGTATTCCTTGCCTTTGTCCTTCGGTTGACCCGAAACTCCTTCTATACAATCCGCGGTCAAGGGCTCGTTGGCACCATTCGTAATGCCTGCCAGAGAGTTCATTTGCTGTTTTACTCGTTGTTTCTGCGTGCTCCCGGTGTCCGAGGCCAAGTGGACAAGCAAGTCAGCTCTGCTATCTCCAAGCTAGAATCCAAGCTCGCTCCCCAAGGCCCTGGAATCATCAAGTACAACAGTCTTCCGAAGAAGGGATGGACGGCCGAGCAAGTTCACGCGGAGCTGGACAGGCTAGCGGGGATGGAACACACCATGTGGGAGGAAGGACGGGTCAGCGGTGCTGTGTATCACGGCGGTGAAGATTTGTTGAAGCTTCAGACGGCTGCATGGGGGCAGTTTGCCGTGGCCAATCCAATTCATCCGGATGTCTTTCCAGGTGTGAGAAAAATGGAAGCCGAAGTCGTGGCAATGGTGAGAAGGCTCCAGTCGTGCTGTTATTGCATGTAAATCCAGCTCAAGTGCTAACTTACTCAGGTGCTTGGGCTGTTCAACGCTCCCGAAGGTGGCGCTGGTGTGACCACAAGCGGTGGAACAGAATCTATTCTCATGGCCTGCTTGTCGGCTCGCCAAAAGGCGTTTACTGAGCGAGGAGTCACTGAACCAGAAATGTGAGTGGCGAGAAAAATACAACTCCTGATTAGCGATGGCTCACTGTTTTTGACAGGATTGTTCCGAATACTGCTCATGCCGCTTTCAACAAGGCGGCGCAGTACTTCCGAATTAAGCTCCACTCCGTTTCCTGCCCTGGCCCCAACTACACTGTGCATATCCCGTCTGTTCGCCGTTTGATTAATCCGAACACCATTCTCTTGGTGGGGTCGGCGCCTAATTTCCCTCATGGAATCGTCGACGATATCCCTGCCTTGTCCCGTCTTGCGGTCTCGTATAAGGTACCTCTACACGTTGACTGCTGTCTCGGATCATTCGTCATTGCATTTTTGAAAAAGGCTGGTTTTCCTTCTCCGTACGAAGAACAAGGCGGATTTGATTTCCGTCTTCCAGGTGTTACAAGTATCAGCGTTGATACACACAAATATGGATTCGCTCCCAAAGGAAATTCTGTGGTTCTTTATCGCAATCGTACTCTACGAAGTTACCAGTACTTCATCCTCCCGGAATGGTCAGGTGGAGTCTATGCATCTCCTTCAATTGCTGGCTCCCGACCCGGAGCATTGATCGCCGGCTGCTGGAGTAGTTTGATGGCCATTGGTGAATCAGGCTATAAGGACAGCTGTCACCAGATCGTGGGTGCCGCCAAGAAATTTGAAGAATCCATTCGTGCAGGTCCTGTTCTCTCTCGTGAACTCGAAGTAATTGGGAGCCCGATGGTCAGCGTTGTAGCTTTTGGGGTTGCAACCGCGGAGATTGACATTTACGATATCGCAGATGCTATGTCGGCCAAGGGGTGGCATCTTAATGCTCTCCAAAACCCAGCAGCTATGCACGTCGCTTTTACCGTCCCAACAGCAAAAGCTGTTGACCAACTTACGGCTGATCTGATTGAAATTGTGGAAATTGAACGTGCAAAGGCTGACGAGCGGAAACGCCTGGGACAGAAAGTGGAAAAGGAGCGTGGTGACACCTCTGCTCTCTACGGCGTGGCAGGGAGCATCCCAGATAAGAGTATTGTCAGCCGTCTCGCGGAAGGGTTCCTGGATACCCTCTACCTGTCGTGATCAAGCGAATTGTACAGTTTTGTTTTAGAATGAGAGTCAATGGCGTCAAAAAGGTTGAAACCAAATGGGATCAATGTTAAAAGGTAGAGCGGAGGCATTGTGATGGGCGTTGTCTACCACCTTCATAGGCAATTACTGGGTAATTTGAAAATTCTTTTCTGGGCTTGTTCAAGGCTTCTTGAACTCATCAGAACAAAAAGAACAACAAAATTCTAAGAATCCCAAATCTGTAGTACTGTACATGAAATAGGTAAACTTCAACCAAAAACAGGCATTTTGGACTAATATACAAGCAAATAAACTGCAGCGGCACCTGCGCTAATATGTCAAAAGTCGAGCACAACCCTCCGTTAACGTGCTCTCAAAATCACATTTGTAGCCTCCTCCGCATCAAGACCAGAATGCTGCACACCTCAGAGTCATAGAGTAGCGCTTCGAGGGTAAATCCAGTATCAGTGCCGTCTCTCGCGAATAAATACGTAGTATTCTTGCCGAGTCGTTGTAAAACATTCCGCGCCTTCTTTCCACGCATTCTCTCCAATTCTCTTCACATTTGGGCCTCGGTTTGACTCTGAGGGCATACTATAACTCCCTATTGTCCCTCCACACCTCCGTCCCTCTCTTCTCAATATAGTATCCCGGATCCGGTTTCCGTTGCCAATGTACCTCCTCTTTCGTGAGTGCCGTATCGACCTCCTGCACCGCAACTAGCTCTTTGACCTTCATGATTTGACCTGCGACATCCTGTGATACAGGATAGAAGACGGTTGCCATGCGCTTCTTGAGGCCGAGGGCTTTGAGGACGCCGGTCGTACGGCGGGGGAGGCCGATGGCGGAGCGGATGAGGGTGATGCGGAAGAATGTCATTTTTTTGGATTATTTCTTTGCTTTCTGCTTCAGATTGAGGAGACTAGGTGTTATTTCCCTTTTTGGAAGAGATATGGGCTGGGGGGCCGGCGCCGGCGGATGAGAGGAAAGGTGGGCAGCACAGTAGCAGGTTTGCTTTTGTAGCTTTGGGCTTTTTGTGCGTGTGTGTCTTTTTTGGCAGGGTTGTCTGTTATGTGTTGTTGTGACAAGTGAGAGTAGGTGGACGCGTCGCCTATGGCGTCTTTTCTCTCTCTCTCTCCCCCCTTGTATTTGGTTCGCGCTGGGAAGCTCCGTGAGGACAAACAAACGTCTCTTTTCTCTCTCACTCTTTTTTTTCCCCTTCTTGTTTCCTTTCTTGCTTCTGATATTGCAGACAACCTTTCCAAAGAACTTGTTCAAACCAGGACTGGCAGCTGTTTCTGAGTGATTGGAATTTGCTTATTCTTGTGATCGATTGAGAAGGAAGAGAAAATAAGTGGCTGTTTTGTCGCTTCGGAGAAGGGTGCCGTTTTTGTCTGTCTCCGGTTTGATCACCTCGTTTCTGGCAGCGCTCGCGTTTTCTCTTCCGGCCAAGACAGTCTTCCCGTTGGCTTATGCTGCACCGTGTGACGTGGATCGACGGCCGGACTGCGGAAGCTGGGAGAGGGGGTAAGGTAGGGTTGAAGTTGTAACTGGCAGCCCGGTTGTGTATTCAGGTCCGTGGGAATACGGTCAATTCTCGTCTCTGTATCTCTTTTGGTCCCTCTGTTTTCTCTCTCGGACGGTCTCGCCGGGCCTCTTCTTCATCGGTCTTTTTTCTGTCGTCTCTTTTTCGTTTGGTTCGATAAAAAACAAACTCGCAGCAACAGGTCCACTCCAATCCCAACCGGAGAATCGGTTGTTCCACCGCGCTTCCGCGTTAAGCCACACAAACCATGACTAATCCCGATGCCAAGCCCCAGCGGAGGAGCCTCCTCCCGGGAACCATTCCGTCCGTGGCGCAACGGAGAGCCGCGTACGAACTGCAAATCAACACTCAGAACAACAGCAACAGCAGCAGCAGCCGCAACAGCCAGGATCAGAAGCCCTCTGCCACCACCCCGGAGGGAACGAAACGGTCTTTTCCGACACCCACAAAGCTTCGCAGGTCTCTCAGCAGACGGGAGACGGACAAGCCCATAGAGTCGCCGGGTGCTAGAGAGGGAGCTCTTGCGGTTTCGACTCGTCGCCTCTTGAAGTCAACCCCTGGCGTTGTTGGTCAATCGAAAGAACGAGTATCACCTCCAGCCCCGATCACACATGTTGAGACTACTTCAGAAACAGAGAAACCACCGGCGAAGTCAACAGCTACAAGTAATTCCTCGAAGTTCTCATTGACGCGATATCTTTCCAACTCCATACGGCCGAGAGCGCGTTTGGGATTTGGACCATCTGTCGAGCAGCCCGAGTTGCTGAAGTCGTGCGACCAATCGAATCCTCCACACGAGAACGAGACCGTTAAGAAACACCCGTCCGATGTGCCAACGACGCCTACGGACCAGATCAGTGAACGGCAGCCTACACTATTAGAGAAGTCCGAGACCGTTTTTGTCGTTTCTTCTCCGGGTACGGCCGCTTCCTCAGCCGATGCTTCCATATTCGATCGGTTTTTCAGTTACTCTCCTCGCCCGACGATAACACCAGCCCCGTCTCCCTCGCCAATGGCGTCCCAGGCTTACGGGTCGATGGCCGGCGAGAGCAAGGAAGACGGCGGCCTAACACTGCCTCGGTTAGAAGATCTGCTTCGTCACCCAGAAGACTTGGATAAGATCCCCGCATTGAAGGCGGAATACACGAGAAAGAAAGCTGCTGTAGACGCGCAACTCCGGGACGGGCTAAGGGAACAACTTGAAACAGTGCAACGGAGCATCAACCAACTTAAAGAGAGCCAAAATGTGGTTCAAAGCACGAGAGATGAGTTACGAAACATTGATAGCCTATGTGCCGAGTCACAAGCCGCGGTCGGAGACTTTGCGCAGATCGACAAGCTGGCGCGGATACATCGAAATTTCGAGGCTACATTGATGATGAAGAAAGGTCTTGAGAGTTTCCACAATGACTTGGCTGAAGTGGAGAGGATGCTTCGGGAAGATGATGAAGATATGGAAACCCAGCCAAATCTGCTTAATGCCCATATGGCGATCACACGGCTGAGAGATTTCCGGGATGAGGCTATGGATCAGATCTCAAAGTCCAAGGATGGAAGCAGCGAGGCTACTCTTATTGAATGGTTTCAAGGGCTTGATCCTATTATTGAATGGTTCGATGATCATCTGGGGACGGCCTGCATGAACCTCATTCCGTTAGTTCAGTCGGATAACCGAGGTATGGTGGTTAGACTCGCAGTGGTCATCCTAAGTGAAGAGAAGAACGACGCCAAGGTACGAGCGTTGCAGGAGGCGCAAAAAGACCATCAATACCTGGCGAGCCGGTTCAAGTCCATGAACATCGGTCCAAAGACGGTCAGAGGTTATAAGGAGAACTTCTTGAAAGCAATTGAATTCTATGCCCAGGGACAATTCGAATCCACCAAGGAGATCTTCCTCGATGATCCGGATAAAGTAGAGAAGAGTTTCAAATGGTTCTTCAACGATCTATTCACAGTGAGAGAAGGAATGCAGCGCCTCATGCCAAAGAAATGGAAAATCTTCAGAACCTACACGGATATCTACCATCGAATGATGCATGATTGGTTAATTCAATTCGTTGATGATCCCCAGCTCCCTGCTGCGAATATGCTGGCTATCATCCACTGGAGTGATAAATATTATACAAAGATGGCGAAACTCGGCTGGAAGCAATCTGATCTCTCTCCACACGTGATCGATGATCGAGAAGGAGAACTGGTCCGTGATTGGCGAAACCTCATCATTAAGGCGTTGGACGAATGGATAGAACGGATGTTTGTCGCGGACAAGAAAGCCTTTCTCGAAAGAGATATCGAGGCTCTGGACACCAACCCCGATGGCTATTTCCGTATAAAGACCCTCGGCGACCTGTGGCGTATGCTTCATGAGCAACTTCTTGCCGCCGGTGCTTCGCAACGAACTGATGTTGCTGAAGGTGTGGTAGACGCAATGTTCCGTGCTTTGAAAACCCGACAGTCCAGGTGGCAAACGATGCTCGATGAGGAGTGCGCCAGATACAAGAATCCCAGCGGAGATACTCCCCCGGAGAACAAAGGCTTTCAGCAATTACAGGACTGGCTCATTGCAGTTGCAAACGATCAAATTGCATGTATCGATGACAATGATGCATCAGGACAAGTCAGCTATCTCACACGCTTCAGGCGCGATTTTGAGCCATTGGTCACGGAGAAATATCTCGCCTCAAGAGCGGATGTCGAACTAAACGTCCTTCGGGATGGTTATGTTGATTTCAGTACCCACTGCATAACCGTTTTCATCGATCTAATATTTTCCGTTGATTTCCGCACCACTCTTCCCGACTTCTTTACGCAAAAGTGGTACGGCGAATTCGCTATGAAGCGCATGATATCTACGTTTGAAGATTACATGACAGATTATCTCTCCATGATCCACCCTTCTCTTCGTGACATCTTGATTGAAGAACTCTCCGACGAACTGCTTGTGCACTATCTCATGTGTATTCGTAACCGTGGGGCAAAATTCCGTCGACAGGATCCTTTCACGGACAAATTCAAGGACGACATTCTCACGATCTTTGCCTTCTTCCAACAATATCCGGACAGTTTTGCGAGCACGATTAAAGACCGGTGGAGAATAGTTGACTGGTTGGTCAGGCTGCTTGAAGCAGAGAAGGGCGAGGTGGTAAATGTTTACGAAGGGTTTAAGAAGGAATATTGGGATTTGCACCTTTCGTGGGTGGAGGCTGTGTTGAGGTCAAGAGATGATTTTGAAAAGTCGATGGTGAACGGAGTCAAAACCAAAGCCGCCGAGTTGTCTGTGGAGCGAGGAGCGGAAACCATTATGGCGAGGGTGAGATGAACAGGCACGGCCAAAACATTGTAGTTGTGTAAATACTGTGAGTGGGTTTGGAGAAGTATGAGCCCGTTCTTCTTCATGGATAAATGGCGGGTTGGGTGAAAATTTGTCGGTGTTTGGTCCAGCAGAAGCATCATTGTGGGCATTGTTGATGTATTTACGAGAAACTGTGTTGAGTTTTTTTTTAAGTAACTAGTTGAATCAGCGACAGAAGGAATACATTTGAACATATTTTAAAGAGTGTCGTTTGCTAGAGTGATGTGATGTAGTTAGTCTCATGGCGTCCATCAAACTTAATGGCATTTGTGATGACCTAGCTAGAGCCGTTTCTTTTCTCATCCGAGAGCAAGGTCGGGTCCGCCTTAAATGCGATCTACATCAATCAAAGGGATGTCACTAGAGCCGAGAAACACTCACGCTTACTATTATCTCCAAAATGGGATGCAATCTGAAGAGAATCCAACTTCTCTTGCAAACATTCACTCTATGAAAATGACCTGCTTTTCGCTAGATCTTCCTTTCTCCAACAACGGTATATGCTTCGACCAAGGCCGGACCTCCCTTCGAATCATCATGCGGGACAGGCTTAGCACCCATTTCACAGATACATATCCGATCAAGTACGATATCTTTTGCCCATATGAATGGCCCTCGCCTGGTGGGCTCCTGGATTCGCGCCTGCATTCCCGTTACTTGAGCCTCCGTTTGCAGCGCTCGCGGTATAGCTCGGCTAGGAAGGGGTTGCGGCTGTCTTTGATTGTTGTTCTGGGATTGGTTATGAGAACTGGCTTTGTCCCGGAACATGTCAAGTAGTTCCGTGGCATCAAATTTATACGCCTCCTTCCTTCTCTTCTCATTCGAAAACGTCCGTCGACTTTTTGAGTAAATGGTGTTTGCGATTGTAGCGTGGAGTAGTAACGGCCTGGGGATTGACTCTTCTTGACTTGCAGCAGCGGAATTTGTGTTGCGAATAGCTGGTGAGTCTGCACCCAATTCACCATCGTCGCTATCGCCATGTGAAATTCTAGATCCTGGCAGGCTGGTGGGATGCGCTGTGCTCTCTCCTCGGTGTCTCTGTTTCCCTTTCGGATTTTTGATCATTTCACAATGTATAAACCCGGCCTCAATGAACTTATTTCGCAAGCTGACGGTGAACGGATAGAGACGGGAGGTTGGATCCAGAGGTTCGGCATGTAATATTGTCGCGGATCGAGCCCTCGGAAGAGCGGATAAAGAAGCGAGAGAGACTGTAAGAGGTTGCAAGGGCTCCTTTTGCTTAACAGTGTCAACTGTCCCTGACTGCTCAGCAGACATCGGGCCCGCTTGTGTGGCTGCGTCTGTTAGCATTGCGTTAAGATCTAGGGACTGTAGGAACTCCAAGGCTTCCTGAAGTCTTTCCTCTGTCGTAAGACTCATCACACCCAGCGTCAGGTGCAGCGTCCCTAAGGGTCTCAGGGCGTCATCTGGGACCAATGGTATGCGCACGGCATGTCCAGCTGCTTCGGCCTTAGCAGCCGCTGCCGGGGTTACGAGTGGGATTCTCGATTTGAATTCCGCTAGGGAATTGACAAGCTGGGTGGCAGAGGATTGGTTGACAAGTGGAACGCAGAGAAAATGTGTCAACGGGGGCCTTTTATCTGCATTCCTGTTGCTTCGGCCTTGGTTGCCTCGAGGCTTATTTTGCCCCATGGCGCGGGAGTGGGTACGAATTGATGTGATGGAGTTGAACCGATGTATTGTTCTGATAGCTCTGCTCGGTGTATTGCAGAGAGATTCGATCATAGCCTTGCTTTCAATGTTCCGTGAAGCCAGGAGCCACCAAATGTGATAGCTAAGGGTGCAAAGGAAGCCTTTCTGTCAAATCTGAGCCTTAGGGAGTGGAAGGGAGCTTAATGTAGGCCAGTGGCGAGCGCAATCCTTAGAACTGCTTCTAGATATGACAATATGCTAGAGAGTGTATAAGATGGAGTCAATGCTAGAAAACGAACATACTGTTAGATGAATGTAGATCCTTTGGCAACAGTAGAGATGTTGTCGGGTAACGATGGTTTTGATGATGATGATGTTGGTGGAATCGGCTCCAAAAGGTTGATCGACTTTCTACTCTTCTTTTTGCTCCGCGTTTTAGAAACTGCAAAGCCTCCTTCTCCAACGTCACTCAGACCGAGCTCCCACGATTCTCCTTTTCTTCACATTTCTATTTCCATTACAATTTTAAAAGAAGAGCCCCAAGCACAGCCTGTCATCCAACGCCTCTCGCACTTCCCACAATGCTCTCGCGCACTTCTTCTCGAGCTCTAAGCTCCCTAGCTCGCGCCCTGCCCACTCCAGCAGCAGCAGCACCAACCGCAATCCCATCCCTTACCCGCGCCGTCCCAAGAATACACTCGACTCTCACGGCCCAGAAACCTTTTTCTCGCGCTTTTCACTTCTCACCCGCATTCCGCAAGGGCATCACACCCGATTCATCGGACCCCGCGCCTCCCAGCCCCGAAGCCAATGACATAGGCGGAGTATCTCCCCACGTTGTGGAGCCGTCACCATTGACGGATGAAAAATACCATGAGTTCTCGGAGCATTATTTCAATGTACTCCTTTCCGAGCTGGAGGAGGCGCAGGAACGGGGATCGGAGACGGAAGCGGAGTACAGTGTATGTGTGCTTTTGTTTTATTCCCTTTTTCCCTGATAACTTGCGCTGGCCGGGACAAAATTGGCGGAAGTCTTATGTGGATGGTGTTGACATTCGCTAATATCTACTTTTTATCTCACAGGCTGGCGTGCTCAATGTCACTGTTCCCGGAGTTGGAACGTACGTCCTCAACAAGCAGCCTCCGAACAGGCAAATTTGGCTAAGCTCTCCAATCTCCGGCCCCAAACGCTATGACTGG
The DNA here is from genome assembly GCA_001430945.1 of Amauroascus niger. NCBI lineage: Eukaryota > Fungi > Ascomycota > Eurotiomycetes > Onygenales > Onygenaceae > Amauroascus > Amauroascus niger. Next base: position 32,614 of record LJPK01003137.1, read on the forward strand.
ATTGTTCAAGGCGACTCTATGAGCGAGAAGGAAGGAACAAGAGAGTACATTGGTGGGCAGTGGATTTATCTTCGGGATGGCTCGAATCTAACCACGCTACTAAATGAAGAACTTGGGCTGGAGATCGATTCCAATCTCTATGAGAAGGACCGAGCATAATCATTTAATCGAGTCATGTATAGAAGCGTTTCAGCTACTTGAGAAAAGGATTCGGCCGGTCCTTTATTCGAGATTCTGTGTACTTTTAACTTGAAATCTTTGCAGCCTGAAAGCCAAGTTTAATGACTTCAGTAGTCATCTTCTGAATCGTGAAATTCAACAAGCCTAACCCATCTATTTGTCCATGCCCTGCGCCACCACCACCCTCCGCACCTGAGACACCAAGTTCCTCGGGTAGTCTCCTTGCTCCTCTTCTATCCGCCTCGCAATCCCGTCCTACCGAATGGACTTTTCGGGCACCCAATGCGACCGGCGTTTGACAACCTTATTTGCGTTCATGGGCAGCGTGTTCATTGAGCCAGCCGCCACAATCGTCTTATATGGCGTAAAGTCCAACACAAATCTATCACAGTGACATTGGCTAGTGGCGCCGGCGCGTAGCGACATTGTCAGCGACTCATCGTGTTCCTCAAACAGATCTTTCTCCATGTGTTTTCCGGCTCGCCAGCATCTTTTGCACAAAATACAACACGGAAATTCATGCGTATAACATCCAGGAATTGCCCTCCACTTTTCACGCCTGAACCGCTACGGTCGCCAAACCAGCATTATCTTCCCCTTCCTTCGGCAAATCATCCTATGAAAGAGAAAAAAAAGCCCGTCCATTAGCTATTTCCTCATCCCACAATATTCCCCAGAGACGAGTATACGTACCACGTCGAAGATAACCCTGATCATTAAACTGCAGCTCGGACAGACCCCAATCTCCTCTCCATCCCTCAAATCTGCGATTCCAATCTCGAATCTATCGCCACAGGGGCATGGGTAGTGATAGATTTGCAAGACTGGGTCGAAGGTCATGTCTTCGATTTCGATTTCGTCGTAGATGGATAAACCGTCCGCCATGTTGCCGATTTGATCTACTGACAAGCGACGTTTGTTTGAGGATGAACTGGCGGGGTTATCTGGGGGTGGGGTTCAACGTTGACGTCTTGTCGGCGGGTTGGTAGTAAGAAGGTGTCTTTCAAGGTCTTTGACTCGCACGGTCAACAGAGGATCTTCTAAAAGTGGACGAGCTGATATGGGTTATGAGTTCAAAGTCATTTGTCAACGACGGTTTGATGTCGAAAGATGGAAAAAAAAAAAAAGATTTCCGCGATTCAAGCTTCCTTTTGTGCCAAGCCTTTTTTTGCCACACTTCAAGAGCAGTGTTAAGGGGAATGAATGTCATTCCTTTTGAATTCCTTTTTTGCATTCGCAAAGACGTGTCAAGAGACGTAACTAAGGCGGGATGGGCTCGGTCATCAAATGCAATAGTTACCCTACATATTCCCACCAAGTCGTCTAATCTCCATCCGCACCGCTTCCACCTCTTTAACCAACGATCCATACCGTTTTGCGATATCCACCATAGCTCCCGTCCGGTTCGCGCGTGAATTAGCAGCGTCATAGGTCCCCAGCTCAGCCAGCGCCTTCTTTTCCCGTTCCTCCAATCGCACGCGGGTATCATGGAGATGTTCCTGATAATTCCGCAACGCTCTAAGCGTTTCGGGCGTGTATATACTCGAGAGGATATCTTTCTGCATAATCCTAAAGATACACAAGTATACTTCATCAGTAACTAACCTCATTACCAAAATTGTGGAAGATGGGTGGTTTTGGACTTGTAAAAAGGAAAAGGGAGGCCTCATACCTAACCTTCCCATCCAGCCCCTCTGCCACAGCTGCTAAATACTCCACCCGAGCCTTACTTTCCCTCGCCAACGATCCATGCTTTGTCCTCTCAAGCACCTGCACCATCCGCTCCATCACACGAGTATGCGCCGAAAGCACCTCCGCACCCGTAACAGCCAACCGCCTCTGTGCCGCCGGTAGCTCCACCGATTGAAGTGTCCGGAGGGCGCGAATACGTGTAGACAGCTCCGTCGAGAGAGATAATTGCGCAGTTGTAGAAGCGGACGAGGAGTGAGAAGTAGTAGGCCTTAGCGATACCGCGCGAAGTCGACTCCCGGGGCGCGTCTGTTGCGGGATGCGGGATTGATCAGGTTTTCTCGCCTGGTTTTGCGATGCACCGGCACCACCCGCCAGCTTCCTTAGATGGTTTACTTCGGAAGCGAGTTTGCTGTGGATGGCTGGAAGGAGATTCGGGAGTTGTGATTTGAAGGCGTTCAGGTCGGGTCCGAGAAGGGAGAGTGTATCATCAACGCTGCCGTCGCCGTCGCCGCGTCCGACGTTGCTTTGGCTGCCATCGGTGTTGGATGTGGGATGGACAAGATAAAGGGCGATGATGGCGACGAGATCACGGAGCTATCTCCACACAGCCATTAGTTAAAGATCGTATCAAAGCAAGAAAAAAAAAAAACCCTAACGACGAAATGAGTGTGCATACCTCGTCGGGCAAGCCAATATTCAAGTCATACGGCAATTGGGAAACAATCCGTGTCAGGACACGTCTCTTCGCAGCGCGGATCTGACACTCCCTGAGTTCCTATACTAGCGTGATGAAGTCAGGATTGTGTTATACGTTGGGCTTGCAATCGCAGATGTATGTCTCAGCGAAGCTCTGTGTTGTCGTGGGGAAAGGGGAATGAGCTGACAGCTAGCACCTGTTGTCGCGACGGATCGGCTCCCAACTCACGGGTTGATCCGTCTGGGTTCAGAATTGATGTTGTCAGTTGCTGGTGAAGGATCTTGAAACGCGGATTATCATTGAGGATTGCGGGATCGCATTGTGGGAGCATAGTGAATAGTATCGGTTTGGTTTGCGGAAAATGTTGGGCGAGTTCTTTGATGAGAGCCAAGACGGTGGTGTTTATTCAAACTGGCTAACAACAAAGCCTTTAAAATATGGAGTACGTTCACAGGCTTCATCCAACTTGGAGTTGGTGCTTACTTCTGAGTGTTATGGAGGAATGAATATGAGCTTAAAAGGTCATTCAATACCAATATCATTATCCTATCATACAATCCCACACGTTTCTATTTTTCCCACGCGCCCCCGGATCAAGTCCCGTTGCTTTCCCACACAATAACGAGCTGTGTTTTGGAGCCTTTGCACTTCGATCAATCTGATCGGCTGAGAGAATAAGCAACAGCAGCAAGGTAAGATCGCCACGGATCAGAGCCCGAAGAAATAAAATCGCCCCAAGCCTGGCCGTAGATGTATCTCGTAAATTTTGAAAGGACTTGCCGTCCCTTTTTGCGAAGGTAAAAACGCAAAAATAAAAATAAAAAATGCAACGCAAAAAGGCAGAAAAGCAACCAACTCGCTCGGATCGCAAAGACGGAAATGTAAATTACACACTGAAAGGGAATACGCAAAACATTTTGTACCCCACGGACGGGAGACCAAAGCCAACTGAGTTGTTGATGCGAAAAGTAAAATGCTCGCCAGTTGCAATGGCTAAGAAATATGCCGCGGATGGAGGTAGAAAAGGGTCTTTGAGGCGGTACGTTCAAGTCGTGGAATTAGCAGCGCATAAATATCGCAAGGAGAAACAGTGGAAACAGGGCATTATCGTATTTGAGAGGAACTGTGAGGAGGAATTAGATAAAACCCATTTATTCCTCTTCGCTTTCCTCAGAGTCATCATCACCACTGCTGTCAGGGGCGGCTTCGGAATGAACTAAATCAGCGTTAGCTATCGTCGTGAAATATTCAACAAACGAAAAAATCATACTTGGATCGGAGGATTGGCCCCCATTTCTGAACTTTGAAAGATTACCAACAAGGCGGCCTATCTGCGCCTCCTGTTCGTGTGCATTCATAGGCTTGCTTTTCTTAGGCTTTGACGATACAGCAGCAGTTGGAAGTGGTTCTGGGGCAGGTTCGTCGAATTCAAATGATTGCGGGGCATGCTTCTTGACAAAGTTCAACAACAATACCAACACATTGTTCGGAAGCTCATCGATGTCAAGTTCAACCTCAGTTTGATCAGTCCCCTACCGTCAGTGTTAGCATAAAGTATGAGGCGACTCACAAGAAGGAGCTCTGGTCAGCTTACCTTTAGCGAAGGTACATTGGTTTGAATGATATGGAGTGCATCTTGCACCTTGTTCTCAGGAAGACTGCTGATACCATGGGAGATAATTTGCTTCTCGCGGTAAGTAATCCAGCGCTGCTTCTCTGGTTTCGCGGGCTTGGCTCCACCCTTCTTATCCTTTCTGGACTGCCCTCCCTTTTTGGTATCCTTTTTCCCGGATTTGCTCTTGCTCGCTTTCTTTGGAATTACAGGAGGCTTTTTCTGTTTTTGTTGAATTGCTTCCACCTGTTTGGACATCGCTGCGATCTGTTTCTGTAGAACCTGCAATTTATCATGAGCCTCCTCATCGTGGCTCTCCTCGGCCTCACTGCTTTCGTTATCCGAACTGTCGCTTTGATGAGCCGAGGCAGGGTCATGGGCCTCGAGCCAACGAGTCTTCTGGGCCCATTTGTGATCAAAGATCTCTTCAAACTTTTTGCCAGCATTGTATGTGGGGTCCCCAGGTATGTTGAACTTGTAACAATTCTTGAAAATCAACCGAACATCGTGCTCCATTTCCTTGGCATTTTCATATTGGCCGGTTTGAAGTTTTGTCCTGACGGTGGAAAGGTCCATTGGCTTTTTTATGACGTTGTGATATGTAGGGATATTCAACGCAACGGGGTCGACCGGTTGGTAAAAAGGAGCGGCGAAGTTATAGTGTTTGGGCTTGTGCAACTCGTCCATCACTTCCTCGCAGAATTTGAGCTCCCAATGGAACTTCTTCTTTTTCGGTTTAGTGCTATAGGGGAGATCCCGGTTCTTCGGCGGATGTATAGACCGTTTGGGACGGCCATCCACTGTAGTAGAGTCGCGACGGATCAAAGGAAGACCTTCAGGCCCAAGAGCAAAGGTAGTCGGGGAACTGGCACTTGCAACCTTGGGTGTACTTGGCTTGGGATGAGATTCGCGCCGTGCTGGTTGCGTTTTGGTTGGGGGTACATTTGCTTTCTTGGCCTTCTTTTCGGCAGCAGTAGGTTCTACCTCTCTTGCACTTGGGAGCTTTGTTATATGGCGCTCCCAGCTCTCTCTTAGTCGCAGCCCTTCAATAGTCACCACATGTTCCATTCCGTTGAAGGTTATGCAGTTGTCAATCATTAATTTAAAGTCCCCAAGAATCTCGTCAACGGTCTTGTATTTTCCACCCTTTACTTTCTCCTCTATAGTGTGCATATCCATAGGATGCTTGATAATATTTGGGTAGTTGGGGATGTTCAATTTCACAGGATCAACGGCGGTTTTGAAGAATCGTGCATCGTGGGTCCTCTTCAAAGCTGCAAGCGTACGGATAAAAAATTTGGTTTGTAGAGGCGTGATGGTGGCAGAAGATGATGCGGCGCCCTCCGCTGGAGCTGGTGGTAGGCTTGGAACTTTGAACTCGTCCTGTGGAGGAGTGACGCCGTCAGTTTTTGTGCGCTTGGGTGCCGGTTCATCTGCCTCATCCTCATCTCGGCCCCGGGACACTTTGGTTGGCGACAAGGGAGGTGCATCGGCCATTTTCTGGTCTGGATCAGTAGACAACGGTGGAGCAGCGGCAGAAGCGTTAGATTCGGTAGATTCTACTACAGGGGCGGTAGTAGGTGGAGATATTGGCTGAGTGAGCGTTGCGTCCTCGACTTTTTTTCTTTGAGGCGAGGTTGTTTGTTTTGCTTCGCCCGTGGTGGGAGTCACCACAGACGTTGGGTGAGAAACAGGTCCTGGGCTCTTCGAATCAACCTCACTTTCTGTGGGTTCTGGTTTCTGATCCTTCTCACTTGCAACATTAGCTTTGGGCAACAAGGGTGAAGCTTCTCCTTCATTTGCATTTGAAATCATTCCATTGGATGCAGTGATGGCAGCTGTATCCACCTCATTAGTAGTGACGGGGGCTTCAACGCCATTTGAAGTTTCCTTGGTGCCATTCAGTAGTGAGCTGCCGTTCGCAAGTGGTGAGATACTGCCATTCACTCCACTGACAATTTCATCCATTTTGTCAACAGGCTTAGTCGGCAGCTCTGTGGTGCTGCGCGCATCCACTTGTTAGCATGTGCACACAACGGTTGACTGTCGCGACAAAGGGGATTCACTTACTCAATGGTGGTCGAAGCGAGAGAAGGGTCAGAGAGAGAGAGAGGTTTGACTTTGTCCTCCAGGGTCGCGGCTTCCGGAGGCGAAGTTGCCATATTCGGTAAGTAAAAGTCACGTGTTGATAAGGACGCGCGCAGTTCCTATCTTTGGATGCGATAGAAAAAAAGTGTTGATAAGGATGAGGCCGGGTTTCAAAAGAGGAGCTGGGAGCTGCGCAAGGAATCCCCGAGAAAGAAGCTGAGGGGTACTGCGGATGTCGCGTGCCCAGGTCAAAATCCGGCACAATAAACAAAGAAGGTCTCCAGGGGTTCTAGTACGCGCAACACGCCCTAACGGAGGCGAGATCTAGACATGCACCAGTCAGACTGACGAAAATTGCGTCTGCAATATGTGGGTATAAGATAGAACACAGCAGGCTCAGAAAGATTGATTTGGAAGCTCGTGACTAGATCACAACATGTGGAAAAGACAGGAGGAAGAAGAGAGGAAGAGAAGGAAAAACAAGAAATCATGAAGAAAGAGCCAAAAGCGGCGTTTTTATATTGCCAAGAAATGAATAAGCATCAGAGTCACGTGGAGGCGAGGAGCGGAAGGAAGCTGGCAAGAGACAATCCAAGTTGCTGATTGGACGCGCAGAATGGGAGAAACTTAATACCAAGACTTCCGCTGTCGGAGAAAAAAAAAATACCAGTAGTATGAGAGAAGATGCAGGAAACAGATGGAAGTGGGAAAGAAGACCAACTGGTGATTCTTTGGGGATGCCAAAGAAAAAAGGGAAGATAATGACTCTTAAAAGAAGTATTGTGCTAGGATAACACAACATCAAATGGTGCAAGGCAAAAAAAATATACAGAGGTATTGAGTAATGTGTTACTTTGTACCAAAAGGGGAAACCTAAGGTGTATGGAAATTATGGGGGGGAGGGCAGGATAAAAAACCCGCAAACAGACAAATCTGCAATGTTCGTGGCAGTAATGGCATGGAACAACGGGAAATAAGACGTACCGTTGGCTACGGGCGAAGGCGAGTGTGGGTGGTCTCGGTTGTGGTTGGTGGATGGAGGAGAAAGGTGCGTGGTCGAAAGGCGCAAGGCGAGAAAGAGGCAAAGCAAGGAGGAGAAAACAGAGGAAAATCGGAGGGGGGTGCTAGAATCCTTAAGTATGGTCGGGCTTTTGATCTTTCAAGGGAATCATGACAGACTCCTGCCACTAGCCTCGGATGACGACGCTAAAATCGATGATCCTGGTAACTTATAATTAACGCGCTTTGATTGGCTCCACGTCCGTGCCTCCGAGCTCACCCACGCCCTGATTGGCTCCAGTAGCGGCATCACTGCCCCACTTGGCTCCATTTCATTGCTTTTTGGTTTCCAGTAAAGGAGACGCCCGGTAACTAATGAAAATGTCTGTAAGAAAAACAGCGCGAGTGGTCCTCTTCGCCACACTGAACCAGGCCTTTTGGCTGCCTTTCGGTTGAAATCTCCAAAACTCATAAATTACGCCGCCCACCCGCACTAACACCTTAAAAATTTAAAAATTATTCCCGTTTCCATTCATTGCTCTCAAAGATATAGATCAAAGATCTGATAGCTGCTGGAAAGTCTTCTGATCTTGTTAGCCTGCTCCTAGGAATTTCCTCGAAAACGCTTAAAGTCTCTCTATTGGACAATGCCGGCTGCATGTAACCGCAGCAAGGGAAAATATCACGAATTTTGCAGCCTAATATCACTGACATCTTCCAACCAAAGCCCCCGGGAGCCGAGAACGTCCGCCCAATACCACGTGACCTAAGATGTAGAACGAATGTATGAAAGCTGCATCTTTTGAGAAGATGAGCCTCATTGTTCTAACTTTTTGCCAGAAAGAGTGGAATCATTGACGCGCCTGCATAGGCTGGTTGCACATGCACTGCTGATGAATACCAGCATTGTGCGGCAACAAAAGAATCTTGGAATTAATATACTTACAACAACTCCAGGAGACTTCGACCTGGCCATGCGCTGGAGCCTGAACATCGTATGTCCAGCTAGCTCCACAGAAGAGTTGAGCCAGCCAATCAATTCAAATAGTCAGCGCGACATCTTCAATGCCGCCGTCCACCAAGCAGACGGGCAAGAATAAATGCTTTTTTTACGTGTTGCGCCGGTACCAGGAGTCGGGTCCTGCAGATAAGACCCAAAAGACAATGCTGACAGCTTCTGATGGAAACCCACAATTTCCAATGACTAATCCAGCTGGTGATCCCCGAGAAATGAGGACCTATGCTGGGACAAAGTGTTCGCAGGTTGCGTACTGGTTTCAGACAGGAGAAATCATTGCAATCTATAATTCTGTGAGTCGGGCCGGGTAGAACTGATTACCGAGCAGTAAACACAGACCACATCAGATATCGGGGTGAGAGTGTACTTATTGTCTGCTCAAATGTACTCCTCATTATTTCCTGCCCTGCTTCTTGCAAATTCATGTTAAGATTTTTTCTAATTGTCAACATGGTTGATGCGAAAAGTTCTGCTTCACCTGGGATATCTGTTCCAAGAGCTTTATACCTGGCGGGTTTGTTCCACAGATCACTAGCCTACACTGCCAATGGGCATGGCTATCTAGGCCACCATCCCAAGCTGAAACTTCAACCAGCCATTCATCTGTTTGATTTTGTGACTCTGGAGGATTTTCCTTCAAAACGCAAGATCTCCTCAAAAAGTGTCAGGCAATTGTATTCAACCTGAGCGGTGTTCACTAGTCGATACTAGTATTGCTCAGTGACAGTTCCACAATTGAAATGGGATACCTTGGAAAACTCCGGGTAGCAGCCAGTCATTATGAAGTAGACCGGTGACCGAAGACTGTATCATCACCTAATACTGGTACAACATTCCGGCCATAATCTGGACTTCAAAACCTGGTGGCCGAGGGTGTCCTGAGTACCATGCCTGATGGTAACGGTTCAACCATGGCTGTCCGGCCCCAAACGAAAAATTTGGCTCTGGTCACATATATGATTTCGCTTAACTTGGGATCTGAAGGGTTGGACCGGCTTTCAGGATTGAGATGCTGTTCCAAATAGGAATTTTAAGCAGAAATTGTGAAAATATTCCTAGATTCGGTCGTAAATGATATAGCGGCGACATTTGGTAAAGAGAGATGAGCGTACAGCAAAGGCCAGCCTTACATCTTGTTGTTCAACATCATCGTCCTCTGGACTCCCTGTGGCGGTTGGTTCCCTTATTCGGGAGACTTCCGCGTGTAGGAGCCGGATCAAGGAGGCTGTTGAAGGCAGATGAAAGAAAATGGCTTATCATAGACCATAGGGAGGGGTAAAAAAGGGAAATTAACGAGCGAACACCTAGCAGACAGCAAACGTTGGTGTATACCACAGGAGGTGCTGGAGAAACGAAGCTATATATGAGATTCGGAGACGACCTTCAAGGGCCGAAGAAGCCCGGACTTGAGTAGTGAGCAGAGCTAGTCCTGATACGGCAAGGTCGATCCGTGCGTGTAGCTACGCTAAGCCCAAGCTGGCCAAGCGCATCAACGGAGCATTTTTTTTTTTTTTTCATTGAGACGAAGCAGAAGGAAGGGAGAAAAAGAGGAGCTTTTCTTGCTCTTGTCTGGCAGCTTGTCACAAGAACTTCAGACTGATCCCTTTCGATCTCTGACTGGCCGGCCTCAACCGGCTGTCTCTCTCTTTTTATCTTCCTCTTTAATTCCTTTCCCACATTTCAGAACCCCTCCCAAGAACGCAAAAAAATGCCAACTAAGAAACGCTCGCGTGGGCCAGTGTCGAAGGTTTCCGCTGGAGGCCCAGCATCTGCCGGCACCCAGATTACTGTGAACAAATCGTCGATCGTTCGTTCCGCATTTTCGCCTTCAGAGTATCAATTGGCGCTTTTTGCCTCTGTCATTCAAGGTCTGGATGCTCATCATCTACGGATACATGACATCAACTCCGGCCGGCTACGGTGCGATCATGCTGTGAATCCGAAGGAGGAAATCACATCACTGGACTGGGGCTACTATGGCGACGTGTATACGGATAAAGATCAGCATCTGAAGAAGAAGCGCAAGCGCACCTCGGGTGTCAATGGCGTCGTCGACATTTCGGAATCTGGCGATGCTGTGGTCGCGTTTGGCACAAATTCGTCGGAAATTAGGATGTACTCTCCTGCAGAGGGTAAAATTGTAGCTACACTTACCGGTGGACATGAGAGGGGAATTAGGGATTTTCGCTTCACAATTCAGAAACCTGGTGTGGAAGGCTGGAGTATTGGAGGCGATGGGAAGCTCGTACAATGGAACCTACAGACTGGAGAACCCATGAGGTATGACATATCCTCTTTACTATCTTTTTCTTTTTTGGTTTTTCTAATGCCATGCAAGAGTGATTTCCTTACCTTCGACGTCTGTTGGGACTTTGGCGCCACCGGTTCCTTCGAATCCTCCCGTTCTCTGCGCTTCACAAACACCGTATTTAATAGACCTTGAGAAAGAGGGCCAGGATGGCGGGCCGTCATTTAGCGCCATGCGAAACACGGTACACACATTAATATCATCGTCCAATGATTTGACGTCCCTATCCGAGAGATTTCTTGCTGCCGACTCGGACCGCTACATAAACCTATTTGATATCCAAAAGAGAAAACTACTCAGCTCATTGGTCACAGAAAAGGAGGTGAAGTCAATGACATTTTATCCTGCAAATTCGGAACGTCGAAATAAGAGGCAGGGCGATGCTTCGCGATCAGCCTTATTTCAAAACCAGTTGCTTGCTGCTGTGACCCGAGATGGAGCGATTGAACTGTTTTCAAACCCTTTTCATCATCTAGAAGACTCGCAGTCTGCCAGCGCAACAGCAAGTCTTAAGTCTCGGCTAAAGGCCGCAACCCGCAGAGCGGATGCCACTATCAAAATAATCAAACCTGATGCTTCGAGGACGGTTGTGCCAATCATCTCTATCTCTTTTGACGATTCCGATATTATTGTTGCGTGGGCTGAAGCAGGCGCAAATGTTGTATTTGATAGGATACGTTGGCGAGAGGAACAGTCCGAAAAGTTATCCCTTCGGGGCAAGAGCGAGATTGTTCGGGGCAAATCCGCGTCCATGGTTGGCTCTGCGATGATGAATGGTGTGAAGGACATGGGTAAAAGCCATGTTGATGAATCGCGCGCGATCGTGGAACAAGGTGGAGTCACGGAAGGAATTTTGAAGGATGGCATCGATGAAGGTCTTTCGGGGGCAAGTGACGACGACGAAGAGAACTCAGATGTGGAACAGCCTAATGAACTTCCATCCGCTGAAGCTTTATCCAAAGCTGAAGATAAGGATGTTGATATGGCCGATGTCGACGTTGAAGAAGAAGAGGATGCGGATGCGGAGGGCGGACCATCTTTTGGCGAACTCATTCGTGCCAACACCGCCAAACATATCGATGTGGTAGCAGAACTGGACGAAGCCGAAACAGGAGCGCTCGTCAGTGTTAGACAGCCCAAATCTCTCCAAAAGCTGCCCTCCGGCCTCTCCCTTGCCACTGTTCTCTCTCAATCCCTTAAGACCAACGACCACAATCTCCTCGAATCCTGTTTCCATACCACCGACGTGAATATCGTCCGTGCGACCATCCAGCGTCTAGATTCCTCCCTTGCCGCGACACTGCTTCATAAGCTTGCCGAACGCCTAGCTTCGAGACCAGGTAGATACGGCCACCTCTTAGTCTGGGTCCAATGGACGTGCGTCGCACATGGCGGCTCAATAGCAGGAAAGCCAGAAATCCTCAAGCAAATGGCGTCGTTGTTCAAAGTCATGGACCAACGGTCCTCCAGCCTTTCATCCTTGTTACTTCTAAAGGGAAAATTGGACATGCTTGACGCCCAGCTAGGATTGAGACGGAGCCTGAATCGACATCGAGAGGGAGGCCATGACAGCGATGACGAAGATGTGATCTACGTTGAGGGACAGGAGGATATAATCGAAAATGAAGACGGGGAAGAACCTCTCGCCATCGAGAGCGCTGGTGCCCGTGACATCGATATGGGCGATATCAGCGGCGAGGAAGAAGATGATGAAGACATGCCCATTGCAGTCAACGGCATTGCATCTGAATCCGAGGAAGATGACGAAGAAGATGAAGACCTTCTTGATGATGAAGCTGAAGAATCTGAAGATGGGGAGGAGGACGACGATGAAGTTGACGAGGAGGACGACGAAGAAGAAGATCTGGGCAGCATGATTGATTTCATCGCTGATTCAGATGCAGAGTCAGATGTAATCGTCGACCGGCCAACTTCAACAAACAAGTCCAAGCTTAAAAAGGGTAGCAAATCCAGAGGATGAAAAATTGAACAGCCGTGCATAGACTACTCGGTTTTTCCAGGCGCGGGTTGTATATCGATTTGGTTTTTGATTTTCTTCCGATCTTGTCCGTGCTTTTACATGAGTTCCGTCCTTTTTTCTTGTGGGCAAAAATAATATCTTTAGGCATTAGGTATACTTTTATTGGTCGTCGTCTGTTTAACTGTCCAAGGGTTAAAGAGCGTCTTGGACCATTTTAAATGCTTGTATGTACTCTACACAGTATTTCACTCAGTCCTCTATCGTCTCCGTGAATGCAGCAGATATACATACGATGAGTTGCGCTCGGTTTTTCCATGAATCTTTCCAAAAACAACCGTTCTGAACGCAAACTGACAATATTATGCAACGTGCATACATAGCGACAGTACGTTTTTTTCAAAACAAGCATGCCATCCTACTTGTTTTTTTTTTTTTTTTTGAATTCTTGAACTCATCGAATGGTCTCTTTCGAGTTCACCACTGTATCAAATCCGCGTAAACTCTCTAGAATCTGGCTTCCTCCTAATACACCGCTACCTCCCCCCAAACTCTTAATCTCACCTCTCCAGACTTCCTGGAATTTAATAGTTTCGTCACTTCCTGCAATGACGATACACCCTTCTCTTTCCGTTCTAGAAGACCAAATACGTCCCTGCGAGCCGGACGGTGGTTCTCTTCCATCCCGATCCGGCGGCCGTCTTGTAAGTGAAGAGGAGCGATCTTGTTCTTCCTCAATAGGAGCTCTGCCAGCAGGGCGGTGTCTACCCGAACCATAAACTGACATGTTACCAGGGCCTCCGGGATAGCTAATAGCCCAAAGTGCTCGCCCAGGCATGTCGTCCTCATTATACCCTTCCATGTTATTGGTGGCTGCCCAAGGTATAGCCAGCACCTGCTCGCAGCTCGGCCACGCAAAAACTGCGACCCGGTATGGATGGCGAGGTCGGGCGTACCCAAAGGTGGCTGCTATTTCCTGTCGCGTTTTACTCCAGATCAAGCTCGTAACCTGTGCGTACACATTTATGGAAGCGAGTAATGCTCCCGAAGGAGCGTGCCAAAAGCGTATACACTGATCGTCCGTCCCACTCCCAGTGGCAAGAAGCGTTGGCTCCCAAGGCGCGAACGAGATAGCTTTGACTGCGGCATGATGTTTTAGTCTGTGTCGTTCTCGGCACTGATGTATGACTGTTTGAGCATGGGATGACTCGGACGAGCAATCGTCGGACTCGACACTATTCGCGTCCGGAGGGTGCTCTCTTGTCATAGGGTCGGACTGTAAGGACAGCGTACTGTAATTCAAGTGGCTGAGAGACAAAATCCGACTCAGGTTCTGTGACCTCGATTTCTGAGTTTGAACGCCCGTATTTTGCTTTGGGAATGGCGGTTGAGATTGTGCATTATCAGCAAAAATATTCGCCACATCAAATAAAAGACAAATATTATCATTGGCCCCAGATGCAAAATACTTCCCATCTGGTGACCAAGCAAGGCCGCATATTTGTTGTCTATGCGCAGATATTCTAGCAACGAGCCGTATACTGCCCTTCCAGCCGTGCAGTTTTCTTAATCTGGGAGTTGCCCATTCCACGGTATAATACCACACATTGCCCGCATCGTCTCCCACAGCCAGATGTTCGATATTCACAGATAGCCGTGGGAACAATTCAGATTGGCTGATACTAGGAGTATCTTTGAAGGACACGCACGCGATACCGAGTGGAAAGGTTATTTTGAATCGAACCTCCTGATCAAAAGTACTCCACAAATAAAGTCCTCCGTAGCGCCGGCCTATTGCAAGAATACTGCACCCGCCCCTTTCAGAGGAGAAGGAAAGCGATGTAACGAAATTCCCTTCAGAAGGTTTACGCAACGGTGGATTTCTGACACCATACTGTTCGGACCAGATATAAACCCTCAATGAAAGACCAACAGCAAGAACATGGGTCTTAGGACAATAAGCTAGAATTGTGGAGTAAAAATCATTACGGAGAAACGGAGCATCCAGCACTCGGTACGGAACAATCGGACCTAGTCGTTCGTTCCCTTTTGCTGAACTCTTAGGCGATGCTACATTATGGTTAGCTGGCGAATTACAAATAACTGGAAGGTATGCGGGAAGGAACAAAGCCACAATTTGCGCGTTGCGTCTCCAAGCAGATTGGGGAAACGGATGGGGAAAAGAAAAGTTCTCACCTCGTAAGTAATCGAATTCTCTTGTCCATGTACCATCCTTCCAAGTAAGTGGAGGGCGACTGCGGCTCGACGATGAGAGATTGGATGGAGTCTCTGGCGGAGTTTGTGGAATAGAAAATCCAAGAATTCTGGCAGCAGGGTCAATGTCTAGCGCTAATGCAATGCGCGCTTCGTGAATCCGATGTTGGTCTTCTTCAGTTGCTTTGCAATCGAACCTGGCGGAGTATCTAGGTGCTGCCATTCCTGCCACACCAGGGCGTCTGGAACGGTCAGAGTCCCTAGTCAAGGGGAGGCCCAGCACGGCAGAAGCACCGCCAACACTCCATACCGCGCCCACACTCACCTGGCGTGGCTGCTCCTCAACCGAATCCTCCAACCCAGCCATATCGTGAACATGGCGAGGTTGATGACGGGGGATAAGCCTGGCATCTACCGGGTCTAAGCGCCTGGTATTGTTCACAGTTCTAGCAGACGTTGAAACCAGGAATGGGTCTGCATTTGGGTCACGTCGTCTGTGAATCCTTTCCTGAGGTGACAGTAAGTTGTGGCTTCTGCTCACGCGGTACTGTGCCTCCGGTGAACAATGCGGCTCTCGCTGGGGAACAAAACGGTCCGGAGAGCTAAGACGGCTCTGGTTCTCCAACCCCGGGCTTAGGTTACGTCTTCTGTCAAAGTAAGAAGGGTCTTTTCTTGGGGAGGTTTGATCCGAAATCAAGGTAAGCGCATCGAGCCCCTTTGACAGGGTGTTGTAAGTATCTTTCTCATCACATGTCGGGCGTCCGGCCTCATCTGCTTCTACTGACAATTGAAGGAATGACTGGCTATCGGCATCGGGAGAAGAGTCGAGAGAAGCGGAGGATGTGAGAATGGAAGATGCAGGCTTCTCCGACGATTCAGCCAATTCAGCCGATTCAGTGAAGTCCGAGATGCCGCGATAGACAGAGCAGAAGGAGGCAGGAGAACTATCGACGTTAGAAGACCTCAGGTCTCCTGCTGATCGACATCTTCTCGCGGCCATATTTTAAGGCATTAAGCCAATCAGCCTCAGGTCGATTCAGTGCCAGCAGCCGTAGATTGACGTGCAAAATTGGAAACAGAATAGAAATTCGAAACGGCGAAAGGCGAACCTAGGTAGTGCCTCCGAACTTGGACAGATGCCAGCATTCTTCCAACAAAGGACAAATGCCCCCGATACCCGCAATGCAAACAACAACCTTCATGAAGATAACATGAAGTTGAAAAGAGAACGAAGTCGGAAGAAAGAATTTAAAAAAAAGAGGAAAGAGGAGGGGGCAACAACTGTTCCCCCCTCCAGACCATCGCGCAACTTCCCAATGCGGCAACTTCATTGATCAAGTTTCGGCTTTAAAACTAGTTACCTACCAGGTAACTAACTAGGTAACTAGGTAGTTAAATAATTAAAGACCATGTAACTATGTATAGAAAACACCCCACATTGCTTAATCAAGCGCTCCCATTGCTTATCTGTCATATAGAAAAAAGTATTTGATGATGAAGCTATCTAGCAAAGGGATTATCTTGCTTTCAATTTGACACAAGCCGTTGGTGGTGGATCCAATTTTAATGAAGTGATTCGATGGCCGTGATTGTTGAATAGTCACTTTGGGCTAAATTTCTCCGGAACCGGCACTGTGGCGGAGTGGTTAACGCGTTGCACTCGAATATCTCCGATATGCAATCTCTTCGGAGGCGCAGGTTCGAATCCTGCTGGTGTCGAATATTTTTTTGGGCTTTGGGCCTTTTGGTTGGCCCAATTGTTCTTTTTTGTGCCCGTTCAGTAGTTAACTACGTAGTTAACTAGTCCATAAGATTTTTGTGTTTTCTTGTAGATCTAAGACCTTTTTGGTTGAAAGTTGAATTTATTGTTGAATTACCAATTTACCTCCATGTTGCATCCTATTTCCTTTATACTTAGATAGATTTTTATCAGAAATGGTACATAGTGCAGGCAACTACCTGTCTTCATACCTAGCCTCTCACCATTTAACTAGGCTGTTTGAATGTCGTGCGGAGTTACTGCTCGAGTCCCATGTTCCAAACATTCATAGCCCTTCAAGTTGAAGCATCAATGATCAATCGACCCGAAGAATGGTCATCTTCGGGGTTGAACCAGCGGTACCATGCTGATCCGTTTGCGAGAGGTTCAGACTAGATTGGCGGAGAGAAATCATTTGAACTCTTTCAGGAATTATCAGCGCCAACAGGCTAGACTACTTGTCAACCAGCGTGGGATAGAAGATGCAAGTTAGTGATTCTCATTCGAACACGATTCCCTATGTGCTCGTTGACTGTAACCAAGTTCTAACACCAGCAAGATTCGGCTGCCAGAATAAGTGACCACGTGCCATATTTCGGTCTCATGGAAGCAGGTTATAAGCACGCGTAGTACTTCCCATCGTATTCTTCAACGATGTCCTCAGGTGATACTGGCGAACAGAATATGCCAGATCCAAAAGAATCCCTTTTGGAGGCTCAACAATTCCGGAACAATGCCCAGCTCATCGTGACGAGGGTTATAGCAGACGTTAGTTCAAAAGAGCCCTGAGCAAAGTATACACTTCCCTCGCGGAATCGATTTCACAATGCCAACACTTCTGGACGATATCGCCACACGGGAGATGTGACACATCTGGAAATGTCTTCTCCTCATATAATTTCGACACCTCGTCGCTTTGGATATCATGATATGGACTTGAACCCGTGACAATTTCATAAATCGTACTCCCCAAGGCGAACAGATCTCTTTCTATTGTTGGGAGGCTTTTAAAGTCTCGAGGCAGGCGGTAGCGGGTGCCTTCACAAGAGAAGGCCCTCTTCCCTCGGATTGTGGAACCAGAGAAGTCGATGATTCTTAAGTTCAGGTTCTTGTCTAGCAGGTAGTTGCTTGGTTTGATGTCACAATGGAGGAAGTGATGCGAATGTAGCAGTTCTAGGCCTTCAGCAGCTTGGCTCGCCCATTTCAATCTCTGGCTCATAGATATGTCGATGTTTGCTTTTAAGTAATTTTTAAGGCAGCCATTCTCCATATACTCAAGAACTAATCCTTTGGAGGAATGGTCCAAGAATTTCACCAGCCTCTCGTGAGGGCCCAATGTTTTATACACACTGGCCTCAAATGCGATATCCTCGCAGTGTCGCTCTTCATCCCCATCAGGAAATGGGGATTTTAGTATTGTCTTATCCGGTAAAAGCTCAACGATTCCGGATAAGCCACCTGAGATGAATTCACCGTTCGCATCATGGACCCGAACGCGTTTGCCATCCTCTAATGTTGCATATGACTGTTCACAGTCAGCAACACGGCGGCCTTACAAGTGAGTGTAATCAAGAGACAATACCTTATCCTTTTGCTGTAATGTCTCTCCTATCAGGCTATGGTCATGGTTGTATCGCGTATTGTTGTCAAGGTCATCACTGCACCCTAATCAGCACCGCCAGAGTTACAAAGGATGGGAAGACCAACCTGTTGGAAACAAGACCTAAAAGGAGCCTTGTCCAAGCAATGATGAGGTGCGAGAAAGAAGTGTACCAGCGAAAAACGAAGGAGTAAGCGGAAGAAAACATTCTTCAAATTTTACGCAAAGGTTTCATTCACACTTTCATCCCTTGAACACTGATGCATCATACCAAAAACATGTAGTTCGCACGGGCAATCTCGACAAAGACTCGATTCAGACCAGGGTAATGCTACACATTTAGATTCTGCTCAAAGACCTCAAATCAGAGCGATCATACAAGATGTCATTGAAACTCTTGAATGCGGTGAACCAAATCTGTATCTGCGACCTGCTATGTATCACTGGAGGGGGTTTATCAAGGAAGGTCAAGTCAAGTCTGAACGTAGTTGGAGCACCATAGAATTTGACAGCATCGCGACCAGCTCCATCACGTGAGGGAAGCGCTAGGCAGCGAGTTAACTATGGAGGAGCCCATCGGCAGTCTCAATCTTGAACATGAAACTCGAGGCAATGCAGCATCGGTATACAAATCCCCATTGATCGAACAGTTGAAGATGCCAGTATGACCAGTGTGTGTATTTGAGGCACCCGACATTTGATCGTGTGCCCATGCTAACTTTCCATCCCCAATCAGCACGGCGTTCCCCGCACTGCTGCTCCCCCCTTGCAGGACAGAACGGAGGAGGCCAGGAGAAGGGAACTCCAGAAAATCCAAAGGTATAGAGACTTGGATCTCCTTGCCAGGACAAAGGTGGCATCCATGGAATATTCCCCGGAACCTCGGAATCCACTTGTTAACGTGCAAGAAAATAGAGAACCGAGCATGACTATACCGAAGACGCGTTGAGAAAGTCTTCGGAATTGCTAATGGAGAATGCGGAATACTATTCTATATGGAATTATCGCCGTCTTATTCTACAGTTTCAGCTTGAAAAAGCCATTAGAGACACCCGACAGGGAGAAGACTCCAGTGGCCCCGCGGATGATCAGGTGGTCCAGCAATTGATCCAGCAGGAACTGATGTTTCTGGTACCACTCCTTCGGCGGTTTCCCAAATGCTACTGGATCTGGAACCATCGGTTATGGGTCTTGAATCAAACAATCGAGCGGCTACCACAGCTAGACGCACGGAGGTTCTGGCAGGAAGAGCTCGCCCTGGTGGGAAAGATGCTCAACCTCGACGGCAGGAACTTCCATGGCTGGGGTTACCGGCGCGAGATTGTGGACGTCCTCAAATCCCTGAATGCAGAGACAGACTCAGGCGCAGAAACGGGAGTTAGCCAGTTGACTGAGGACGAATTAAACTACACTATGAAGATGATTAGGGCAAACCTGTCCAATTTCTCTGCTTGGCATAACCGGTCCAAGTTGATCTTAAAGTTATTGGGTGAACGCTCGGCGAACGACACCGAAAGAAGAAAGATGCTGGACGACGGTAAAATTGCCCTCGCTGGAGATTTGCTGAAGAAGAACGGCGTGCTAATCCTTCATTGAAGAGCTCAAACTGATACACCGTGCTTTGATCGACCCGTATGACCAGTCTTTATGGTTCTACCACCAGAATCTGATGTGCTCTTTCGACCGGACTACAGCTCCCAAGGGGATGGTTCCCAACATGAGCGATGAGACGCGACTTGAATATCTCAACCGGGAGATCGATGCTATTGCTGAGCTGCTGGATGAGGAGGAGGATTGTAAATGGATCTATCAAGCACTTATAGAATGCAGTTTGATTGTTTTGAGCATACAGGGCGCGGTGTCGGTTGAAGCAAAACAAAGCATCTCTCATTGGCTAGCGAACCTGAAACGCCTCGACCCGCTGAGAAGAGGCCGGTGGGAAGATTTGGAGAGGTCGCTGGTGACTTGAACCAAAGAGGGCCTTTCAGATAGATAGTTCTCGATCCTCGCTACTACAACTGGCAAGCTGTCCCTAGAGGAAACTCGATGATTTTGAAGCATTGTTCCTCAAGTTGACTGGATAATCCTGATACTGAAATGCCAACCGCCAAACAAAGACTCGCTTGGCGGTGCGTCTCAGGGAGCTAGTTTATTTAGTTCGCAGGGATTGGAAGCCGATCAGCGGTTTGCCTCGATATCATTCACTGGTTAGATAATTAGAATAATTTCTCACTCCGGCTCTTTTGATGCTGAAGGAACAATATGTGTATTATCCAGCGAGAGGACGAGAAACCCAATCGTGGCCTCGTTTTTGATTTCTGTTGTTGCGCGTAATAAATTGGTCAAATATCGCTCTGGGCCACTTTCCCCAAACAAAAAAAGTCCAGCTTCACTAAAATCCCCACGTTAGTGACAACAGTTTAACTAATCTTGCCTCCCCTTCATTCTCTCCCCCCCCATCTTCCAACTTCTCACAACCCCCCCTGACCCTGTCGAAACGAGTCCTTGGTGTCCTTGGTTTATAACTCCTTCCCTCCATCTTCTGAATGTTCCAACGCATGGACGATTCCATCCGCTTCACCTTAATTTGACGCAGACGCATCTCGCTTGCTGCACACCGAATTGGAGGCGCCTCCCAGAGACATATCGCAATTTGCACTTCTAGCTATGGTGTCCAGCGCGGAGACTACTGATTATGAAGCTGTACGCAAGTCGGTGTCTCTACCGATACTGTAATTGGGGTTGCTAATGCTTGTTGTCGCCGTTCAGGACACCTTTGAGGACGCTCGCGACGCACAAGATACTGACATTCCGACTCCTCTCAGCACCACCCGGTCCTTGACAGATCGACGACCTTCAAACGGATCATTGCGTACTCCCAAAGCGAGCGCCTTCCCTCCCATTAGTTCTCTAGATAGAAACGATGACCCTGCTCGCCCGGATTCGTCGGCCTCGGAATCGCTAGAGGGCACACCGAGGAATCAGAAGCAACCCAAATCCCCTCTCCTTACTACACGTCGATTGTCTACTTCCTCATTAGACGATGTCAACCTTGCGTTGTCCAAGGACGACGATGTTACAACTTCTCCAACTTCTCACGCCAATCCGGCTGCTGATGCTCCTCCGCCGCTACCGGCCAGAGATTCTAAGCACAACTCGCGGCTTCAAGGTCTCTCTGCGTCACTCCCATCCGTTCCTTGGGGCCCTCCGCCTGTAAATAAAAATCCCGCTCCTCAGCCTCAGCCGCCACCCGCTCCCTCCAGAAAACTTACTAGTCCGTTCTCGTGGCTTTCTAGGGGACCGAGTACCCAAAAGGACTCTAAAACATCACTAGGGAACCGGAGAAATACCGGGGCATCAATAGCTACGAATTTGAGTGGTTCTGAGATACCGGGGCGATTCGATGGCAGCGATGGGGACGCGGGCAGTACAGAGTCACGGAGACAGTTGCGGAATAGTCTGAAGGACCAATTCAAACTTCTAAGAATGCGCGAAGAAAATGTAGGGGACGGTCAAGCTGCTGAAGCATATGATCAAGAAGAAAAAGGCACTCGTACCCTCAGTATTCCTACAAATGCACCCGAGGCGGACACAACCTCGCCCCTGCCTTCTCCTATACCCACCTCTCCTCTACCGTCAATCGTGAACCCAAACCTTGCGCCCGGAACGGTTGCAGGTATATCAGCTTCGGCTACGGATGCTTCAGCACCGGTTAACTGGGAACTATGGCAGCAGATAGTAAACCATGGTCCGGAAGCTTTCAACGGTGCCAATGCAGAGGAGTTGAATTTCGCTATTAGACAGGGCATCCCACAGACTATCCGTGGTGTCATCTGGCAGGTTCTCGCTGATAGTAGGAATCCCGACTTGGAGGAAGTTTATCGAGACCTTTCCGCTCGGGGTACCGAGAAAGAACGCGAGCGATACTGGAGTACGCCATCTGCTGTCTCTGTGAACGGCCTGACAAATGGAAGCCTGAGGGAGAAAGGATCTTCTCCTTCGTCACGTTCCTCTATTCATTCGGATAATTCAACTGCAGCAACTAACTCAACTCACTTTCCGGCACCGTCGATATCCGAGAAAGAAACCGAGGCGGCGGTTAAGGCGCAAGCTGAACTGGACGAAGTGCGAAAGAAAAAGGCAAAAGAAGATGCTGCTGCAATTTCTAAGCTGGAAAAAGCTATCAGGCGGGACCTGGGTTCTCGAACCAGCTACTCAAAATATTTTATGTCACAACGAAACCAAGAAACACTGTTTAATGTTTGTAAAGCTTACGCTTTGTACGATGGAGGAGTTGGTTATGCTCAGGGCATGAATTTCATAGTGATGCCTTTATTGTTTAATGTAAGCCCAGCAGAGGAAACGACTTCTAATTTTGCGTCTGCTAACTTGGAACATAGATGGACGATGGAGAAGCTTTCACACTTTTAGTGAAGCTCATGAGCAAGTATAATCTTCGGGATATGTTCATACATGATATGCCTGGTCTCCATCGCCACCTTTACCAGTTTGAGCGCTTGCTCGAAGACTTGGAGCCCGCCCTGACTTGTCACCTACGTCGCCGTGGAGTCGGTGCTCAACTCTATGCGACGCAGTGGTTTCTCACACTATTCGCGTATCGCTTCCCATTGCAACTTGTGCTCCGCATTTATGACTTGATATTCGAGCAAGGTCTTGAGAGTGCGATTCTCCGGTTTGCTGTTGCAATCATGCGACGCAATGCCGAAACGCTACTCGGCATGAATGACATGACATCGCTAAGTAGTTTCTTAAAAGAAAAGATATTCGATGTATACATTGACACGAAACCGTCACCAAGCTCGATTCTCGAGTCTGGTTTCTTTGGAAGTTCTGGTTCAAGCGACAAAGAAATTTATCGAGCGGATATCATGGTCGAAGACGCATGTGCAATCAATCTTACGCCCGAGATGATTCAGTTATACAACTCCGAATGGGAAGAGAAGACGCGTGCAGAAAAGGAATTGGCTGCTGAAATTGATGGCTACAAGCACACTGTCGCCGCACAAGCGGCCCGGATTCGTTCACTAGAAGAACATGCGGAGAAGTCGGACCAGGAACACGTCCAAATTGCTTCGGAGCTAGTTCGTGTCAAAGTTGAGAACGAAGAATTGAAAGATTCGAATGAGAATCTTAAAGTTGAAGTTGCTGAACTCAAAGCAGTAGTTGATCGCCAGCCGGCGGAGTTGGAAGAGAAGTTGAGAACAGAGATGGACCGGATCATGAAGAGAAATATTGAAGTGCAAAATGAAAATCGGGCAATGGAGGAACAAATGTCGGAGATGGAAAAAGACCTGGTTGAAGCAAAGATGAAATGGGCAGAGGTAAACGATTTCATTTCATTATTATTTTTGACTAAGGTCTTTCCGCTAACCACGCTTGATAAAATGCAGATATCAGAGAATCATGAGACGCTCAAGCAGAAGTGGAGCGATTTGCGAAAGGCTTTGGATGGCTAAGACAAGCCGTCGCTTCCTTCAGGCTATTCACACTCCATGCACACGCCACGTCTCTTGGCTACACCGTATTCAAACAATTCTAGAACGGCTCGTCGAAGACATGTACGGAGTATCGGCATAGGATGCATATACATGCATTGTTTCCACTTAGGTTACCATCCACTGGTTCCTGTTTCTGACTGGGTTTTTAATTTATGTACACAGATTAGCGTGCATGTTTTCAACAATGCTTTTTCTCTTCCCTTCTTGACCCGTTACTACCTGCCTCTTGTGACATACATGCATTTGTTTGTGTGCTTTTATCTTATGATGGTGACGAACAATGATGAAAATTCTCGTCTTTGACCCCACACTTCACCTGTCTCGGTTTTTACGGGATAGGATCTATTACTCTGACTATGTTTTAGTAGTTCAATCCCTAGTGTATGTTGGGAAATTTAGCCTCTTCGACTAGGTCACTTCGCCTGTTTTCAGTTGCCTTTCAGGGTGCTTTATCACTAACTACATACATAGCTGGAGAATTGACAGGCCGTATAGAAGTTAGAACGGTGGACCACCAAGGAGCAGCACAATAAATCCATTTACAAGTAAAACTGAATAGGAAAATCTAGTCAGACATAAGGCAACCGATGGTACTGAAGAATACCGTTCGATCTAGCTTTTGTTTTCTATTCGAAAAGGGTTTGTCGAAGGGCAGCCAGCTACTCCGTACATACGATGTAGTTAGTTTAACTAGACCCAACAGTTAACACAGTCATGCCGCGTCCCGACTTGAATCATTCAAGAAAAGCAAAAACGTCAGCTGAAAACTCAGAGTGATGAAAGACCCTTCCTTTGGACGTCACCAACATCCAGCAGCACTGATGTGCAGTTGCAAATGCCATTTGTGTCCGCGTTGAGGGGTCCCATTGTCCGGCTGTTAATCCAGGGATCTCCATTGTATAGTTAATTGCAACTACCTACGAAGTGGTTACATACATACCCATATAAATTATTGCCATGCATATTTCTTTTCTCTCAGCCCATCCCATATTACGAGTCCCTCTCTACCCCGGATAGAGAGTTCTTAGATCACAATGCCATCCATACATTGATCTTTCTCAAACATATTTCTCAAATACATCTTGGGTACATATATATGCTTCATGGAATCCAATATGCCGGAGTAGATTAAGTAGATGGTCTGAGCAAAAGCGTTCAACAGCATACAATTAGAACCATCAATCCCCTCAGCATTGCACCTCACTCATTGCCTTCTTTGTGTTATGGACTCGACCAGACACAATGGAATCTGACGTAATGAAGAATGAAGGGTTTTTATCCACGTCACAAATTCCCTCTCAGCGCCTGTTCCCTTTCGAAAGCTTCAAACAAAGCCTTGAAGTTTCCAGCTCCAAAGCCATCGAAATTATTCCTCTGGATGATTTCAAGGAAGACTGTGGGGCGATCAAGTACATGTTTCGCGAAGATCTGCAAGAGATAACCACCTTGGTCAAAGTCAACAAGAATATTGAGTTCTTGCAGGATCTCGAGGCTTTCGTTAAGGACCATGTTGGATTGGTCCAGTTTGGCACGAATTGCTGAGTAATATGTATCGGGAACGGAGAGAAATTCCACTCCCCGTTCGCGAAGGTTGGAAATTGCGGTGATGATGTCCTTGGTTCGGAAGGCGATGTGCTGAACGCCTGATCCATTATAGTAATCTACAAATCTTTAAGAAGTCAATACATGTGAGGTGAGAAAGAGGAAGGTGAAAGGAAGTGATATCTTACTCTTCTATTTGGGACTTTTTTTTACCTGCAGCGGGTTCATTCAGAGGCATCTTGATCACGTCATCTGGTGAAGCAACAACAATTGAACGCATCGCGGAATAGTCAGAGCACATGGCTTTATCATCTATCGTCCAAAAGCGATGGAAATCAAGGCACTCTTCATAACTATATCATAATATGTTAGCTTGTGCTCAACTCGACAAACGGCGCTAGAAGTTACGCAGATATGTAGTTTAAGGAGGAAAGATAAACTTACAATTTGACTGCTTTATCCACTCCATCCCATGGCTGATTACCAACGCAATGATCGATATCAATGAAGTCGATTGCAGGAAGGTGGCGGTTGATTGGGTCCTTTTTATCCACGATCGTATATCCAGGCAAAAACGGGCCGTCGTATGCTTCTCGATTGACAAATGTGTGGGTTGTATCCCCATATGCACCGATAGTAGCCATGTGAATCTTGCCACTGAATGGAGCCTCAGAATGAACAATAGTGGGATCCATCACCGGTTGAGCACCATGCTTAACAGCTTTGTCCCAGATACGCTTGACATCCGTCTTCACTCTAAAAGCAATGTCCTTGACACCATCACCGTGTTTAGTGAGATGTTCGTGTATTTCTCGCAAGAATGCCCTCTCGGATTCTGGGACGTTCTTATCTGTTGGGCCACAGACAGGAGCAGAGAAGACAAAGCGTGCATCGCCATTTTCAATAACGTATGAAGCAATACATGGTGATCCATTCTCTGGACCTTTGTAGGCAATCTGGGTAAAATTCATGCGAGTTATGTAATAAGCAGCACTTTGCCTTGCATTTCCAACATACCACGTAATGTGGTCGAACCCCAGATATCCAGGCCCGAGTCTTAATGCAACTTCAGATTTCAAACCTTCGATGCCGGGCATTGTTGCGGGAGAAGCAATCTGGTGTAACCAAAGAGACAATGGGTTGTCCGATGTAGGAAAAAGCTTGATCCGAACTGCAGTTTTTGATAGAGAAAGGTGCCAAGATGACTAAATAAAAGAAAAGAAGAGAGGCAGACTGATTCGTTTGGGCAAAGGATTTTCCAGGGGAGGGTAGAGCTCCTTTTATAAGCAAAGTAGGAATTGAACTCCACGGATACTGTTTGATGCAGGGTCTATGTTGACTTAAGGGTCCACCCGTAATATCTGATTTATAAGTCTTGGAATGGACGACAGCTCCTGCAGTTGCCAATGGACTCAATGTTGGCGGCCAGCATTTCAATAGTCGGGAACAGGGTTCTCTCAAGCGGGCATATCTAGCTGCAGGTACATTTCCTTATCGAGACAAGACCAGAGAAGTTCAGAACAGCAACAAACATATGTAACTAAAGCAGAAGGACTTCACCCTGAGAAAACCTGGACAGCTTGTTCGGGCGATGATTGACTCGGTGGTTGATGGTCAACCACCATCTAAGTGCAACAATCTATCAATGAGGAGGTAGATATGTCACTGGATCATCGCGACTTGTTCATGGTTTCGCTTGCCTCTCATGTTGATGGAAACAACACCATGTCCAGTGCCAGAGGTAGTCATATTGTCTCCGTGAAATGTGAGTAGAGTTGAGAATGTGTACTGTACCACGGCTCCATCGACCATCCAACTGCGGGGTGACTGTGCCCCCAACCACATCATTCACACAGAACAGTATGTAATTATTAGTTGCGCGCGGCTGAAGGCGTATATCTCCCTCGTCATAAATAATCATGTCAACCCGGATATCCCACCTCGTTGGCGTGGAGCAAGTGGCAAGGATTCAATGCCGGGCCCGCGACCAATAGGTTCTCCTTCTAACAGCTATACAGGCCCAGACTGCAATACGCATGAATTTATACACTAGGGTCTCGTGAATGGTTGTGGCCCGGGCTGTTTGGTGCATTGGTGGCGGCAGCGCTGAGCTGCAAAGCGCGACGAGGGGTAACTCGCTAGTTGGGCACACAAGCGCTAACTAACCATCGATGGTGAAACAACCACGACCCGGCCCTCCCGGATTTCACCCAACGCTTTCGCTAACGGGTTCGGGCCTTGCAGAAAACAGCAACTTGTACCAAATGATTTCCGCAACTTCTAGCTCATCGTGGCTGTGGCCTGCATCTAGTTGAGCGGGTGCACTCCCGGTCGCCGGTTCAATTGGACGTCCTCTTTTGCCAGAATCCCTGTTTTGACGCCGTCTTACCAAAGCTAATGGCTTCGGAAGTTTTTTGACTTGGCCAGTAAGACGCTGATGACGACCGACGTATAGATAGACACGCTTCATCCACGAAGTATTGTTGGGTGGGTTAGAAGGGTCGTAGTCCGGAAAAACGAGACGTCCGATAGGAGTTTGGAGCCGAGATTTTGACTGCGACTGGGTTAGGCTGTCGCCACTGCTAAAGTCATCCTCCAACACGCTGGAGGGAAGGTTGATCGTCCCCTGGAGCTCTAGGATCGCGAGCCCGGACGGGGTTTGTAGGACGTGGGGAAAAGGATTTTCAATACCCTCCTCTGGCCCAGTTTGGCACCTTGGATAGAGAGAAATTGAAGGCATTATTTTCACTTCTCTTTTGCGCCGTGGTTGTTCAGAGAGAGAGAGAGAGAGAGAGAGAGAGAGAGAGAGAAAGACAGAACAGAAGAGAGAGAGGAGAAGAGTAGTTAAAGAAGAGAAAAAAGAGAAAGATATATATCTTGGCGAGGGGGTGGGAAATTTAGTTAAGGAGCCGCGGAAAGCTAACTAACTACTAACTAACCTTTCTCCCTGGTGAGAAAACCACTAGGATGGGAAACTATGCCGACGGAACCTACCGCCCCCCTGCTAGCAAACAACATCCCATAACAGACTTACCACAACCACAAGGAGGAGTGCCTGTCCTTATATTTCTTACAATCGCTTTGTGATCTTGTGATACTGGCCTTTGATGCCCAAGAGACAAATGCTAGAAATAGCATTTACTGTCTTCTTCTTCTTTGCTCCAATATATGGTGGTTAGTCTAAACCATAGCTAGCTGGGACTATAAGGGAGTCAAAAGATGGCTCTACTATTCCTTAGAGAAATGTTGCAGCTATCCACCTCTCTAGTCCTTTTGGCTGCCCTTCACCACCTCATCAAAGAGAAGAGGATGGATCCCGTGACTTGCTGTCACTGTTCTTTCAAGACCCTTCTGCAACTTCACATTGTATACCTCAGATATTCACTATATCCAGAGAGATGTGTTGCTTTTCGCGAATATCTTTTTCTTTCCTCTCCACCATTCATTCCTTTCCTCCTCTTTACATTCAAACCCTTCAGTGCATTCCACAAAACTGTGCCGCGCAGTCAAGCCACCGATCCATTTCAGCACGCCGAGAAACCTGCTGTCGCTCACGAGAGGATAATCCGTCAACGTCTGGTTATCGTGGAAAATCGATTGAGAATCTAAAGCGTCAGGAGGAGATTCTCAAGCATATATAACATCCACTGACGATAAACTGAGGTAACATCTCCTTGAAGCAATATCTTATTGCACCGAGAGACTCATGCTGGGTTGGAATAAGAATGGCAACTGAGGTACTGAACAGATTCCTGCGATATTTCCTGGAGGCATTTAAAAGAACATACAGGGGTTGCATCCTTTCTTATTTCTTAGACCCAACCCAGAAAGATATGGCCCATTCCGCCTCCAAAACATGGGTATCGCCGCAGACAAAAGAATTTGATACTTGGACAAGGATCCACGACGCAATCATGCGTGTATCGCCACGCTCTCCCTTCATCCCTAGGACATTTTGCGACTGGCTCTCGCACCGAGTCGCGGTAAATGAGGAGCAACTCCGAAAGGTTACAGTTAAAATAGCTGAAATTAAGGGAAGAGAAAGCTATGATGAGGATCCGGTGCTTCCCATTTTTGGAGGAAAGGAACTTGAGGACCAACGGGCTTTGGTCCTCGCGCAAGAAACTGTATGGAGAGAACATTTGGACTCTCCACCGGGTCGCCTATTGGCCCCGTGGCCTGCATACGAAGAATATAAACACGAAGGTGATGAGCGGAACAAGTCCGGGTATAGTCGGTTTCTTCCATTGCCAAGGGACCCTGTCAACGTGGCTTTGAATTGGAAACAGCGAAAGCCACTGGCACAATTTCGTTTCGATGAAGTTGGACGGCGAACAGCAGACGAAGAAGCAGAAAACTCTCAACTTTTGGACCAACTGCTCGCCGTGGAACTCATTGGTGCCTCATTTCTACTGCTGCTTGACTCATAGATTTTTTTTTTCTCGTTCTCTTTTGGAAATTCGGGTGAATGCGAAGGGTTTTCGGCTTTTTAATATCGGAACAGGACAGACTAATAGACGGGCGCTGAAACATCGGTTTACCACTTATCTTACTTCAGGGTTGACGGCGGGCATAGCGTAAACTGCACGTTTATAGAAATGATCACATTTTACGGATCAAGACCTGCAGTATGGGAAACAAATTGAGAAAGGCTTTCGAAAGGAGTTACGGAAGGGACATTCTACGCATCGAAATCAGCGGGACGATTTATTGGAATTTATATAAATTAGAAGTGACTTACATCAATCGATCATCTTGTATTCGCATTGCAAACACCTTCAAGGTTATTTAATCCTTTTATTACCTCTTCCGCAACATTATTGTCCGCACCTGGAATTTTACTGAGCTTGCCGTAACGCAGATCGCTAAGCTCTTCAACCGTTGCCGTAAGCTCTGCCACAATCGCAGATGATTCTTTCTCGGCAGCTTCAATTTCTGCTTCCATAGCGGCTATAGCACGCTCAATTTCTGGCACAATGGTCTCAAGCGTATGGACATCCTCTGGGGCTGGGACCGTTGAAGGCTGGCCGAATAATTGAATATCCGTGTCTATTTCCATTTGATCCTTCACGCTCAAGTTCGAGACACCTCTGTTAGCGTAGGCCTGTCGGAGCTCTTCTTTCTGTTTCTCTCCCTTTTTGACCTCCCTCTCAATGTTTTCCTTGACCAAGGCAATATCTTGCGCGCGCACATGCTGCAGCTCACGATAAAGGGTTCTGATCTGCGGGTGAGTCCGTAGCTTCTTTGGAAAGAGCTCGGCGAATTTCTCTAGAGATATGATTCTGGGGAGCGGTGCTGGTGAAAGAAGAAAATTTGTTAGAATCGATTCCTCGGACGGAGCCATTGCGACAAGACAACCAGTTGTTGATCGGGAGTGAGGCAGGAAGATATGAACCAGTGCACCAAAATCACTATCATTCACTATCTTTACTATGCGTTCTATGATGTGAGGTCACCTGAAACAACCGTTAGGAGGCAAAGTGACAGAAGGCAATACAGTTTCATACACAGTCTAGGCCCTAAAATACAACATCACGTGACTTTACGTGTATAAATACAGTTCGGTAATACCATCGCCAACTGCAATTTTGGCGCGTCGAAAACTAAAAGGCATCGCGATTGAAAGAGCAGATGGCCAGCTATCCATTTTGCATGCAGACTGTCACTTTCTCTTCATTATCTACAGCTTTATACACTCTGGCTTTGGATCAACCGATAATAGTCCTGTGAGACTGACTGACATCCTTACATCTTACCGTGCGAAGTTTTCCAGTTGGATATTGTACTACTACCAGCAATCAAATTTTGCTGATGATTGCGACATTCAGATAGTCAAACTTATCTGAGACATCATAAATACAGAAGAGGCTGTTATATCCGTGCCTTCTTGGAAAATCTTAGCTCCAATTTTCTTCTGAGCTGGCTTGCTGCCGATACCCACAAGATCAGACCCTGCCCGCCTGGCTCTGGGCGTATACAGAATCGGAAAATAACAGGATCCCGGGCGAAAGATTATTCTCGCTCCTGCGATGCCTCCACAGAAGCAATTGTATCAGAAAGATGAGGTTGTGTTATGCTTCCACCATGACATCCTCTACGATGCAAAGGTTTTAGACTCGAAACCGGAGAATCCGGATGACAAAAACAGCTTATACGAGTACCGGGTTCATTACAAAGGTTGGAAGAACACGTACGTGGCTCTATAGTGGCTTCCCTCGCTATCATTTCTCCCCCCATGCCATGTCAGATTGTCAATTCGTCTTGCATACTTGAGGACCGTTCTGGCATATCTTAATGGAGATGGTGTATTTGCCTACGGAAAGCCTTCTAGCCATGTAAGGCGCTATATAAACCCGTGATGTATAACTAACTTCACATTTTTACTGTAGATGGGATGATTGGGTTGCCCAAGACCGCCTTCGTAAATATACCGATGAGAATAGAGAGCTTGCTGCTACTCTCCGGCGCCAAGCGGAGGCTGCAATACGGGGCCGCAACAAACCCGGCAAGAAAAAGGCGGCCGACGTGGCTTCTAGTCGAGCTAGTGAGGACCGATCATCTAAAAAAAGGGGCAGGGAAACAGAGATCGAGGCGGTACGTGCTTCTGAGTCCTGGCCAAATACTGGTTGAAACGAATGCTTATATACCCCCGTGTAGGAGGAAGATTTCGACGCAAGGCCAACCATACGGATGCTTATGCCGGAGAAACTCAAAGAGTACCTTGTGGATGATTGGGAGTATGTCACAAAAGACAAGAGTGTGGTTCCTCTACCGGCGAAATCACCTGTTAACCAAGTGCTTGATCGATACCTGGAAGAAGAAAAGGATAGCAGCACGAGAAACAGTCAGGCGGAGCAGGATGTGCTTCAAGAAGTAGTGGATGGTCTCAAGACTTATTTTGAGAAAACAGTGGGGAGAATCCTACTTTATGCACTAGAACGGCAACAGTACGTCACTGAGCGGAAGAAATGGGAATCAAAGGCCCCAGGCTACGAGGGAAAAGGGCCTTGTGATGTGTATGGAGTGGAGCATTTGACAAGGATGCTTTGTATGTATAATCACTGATTTGAAGTCTTCGACAAACCGCCAACTACCACAAGACTTATTGTACTGACCTTTCTTAGCTGTCCTTCCAGAGCTCATCGCCCAAACCAATCTCAGCCCGCAAGCCACAAATCGTCTTCGCAGAGAATTGGTGATATTCATGCAGTGGCTAGGCAAACATGCTGAGGAGCTTTTCACTAAAAAATATGAACCGCTCGATCCGGATTACGTCGAGGATGTTGAAGAAAGATACAGAAACCCAGACGACCACAAAGGCACCGCGACGGCTAGACTGTTCAGTGACAGACCTATTGAGCGGTTTCCCATGTTGACTAAAAGGACAAAGATCGAGGATGAGAGTGGAGAAGACGGCGAGGGTGAGGAAGCTGATGAAGAGGATGAAGACGAAGATGAAGATGAAGACGACGATGAAGATGAGGATGAAGACGACGATGAGGATGAGAGTGGAGAAGAAGGCGAGGATGAAGATGAAGATGAAGGAGTGGAGGGGTCGGAGTGACGTTATTATTGTGGAAATGACTGGCAGTTACTGTTATCGAGACCAAAGGCCTCTTTTTCACGCGATCGCGAGTACTCTGAAACGGTGTATGGAGTTTTATGACCTCGTCTGGTGGGATATATGGGGTTACGGGCTCTAGGCGTTCTGTCTCTACAATACAAGTAGTTATAAGTTGTCTTTAGGGCTGCATGTACAAGACAAATAGGTGATCCTGTCGGCTATGTTAATTTGCAACTAGTCGCGGAGAATCATGATAGGCGTTGACATACAGGACTTCTCATTAGAGCGGAACCATAATCTTGCATAAATTCGCTTCTTGAATAAATAAAATGCGCTCGAAACGGGGAAAAGGAAAATTGCCTATCTATTACAAAAGGAATTCGTGATATAGATTTCATTTGTCTCCCCCCGCACTGGCATTTTTACTCCGTGGTGCCGGGGCGTGACTCTGCACGTTCACTCCGCGAGCCGCCACAACAATCTTCGCATCATCAACCGCTGTCCGCGCAATTCGCTTGAGGCGCGTTTTCCAGTCTGCTTCGCGCCATTTCTCCCAATTACTCAAACCTTCCTGCGGTTCAATACTGAGGGTGGCATAGCCTTCTTTAATGATATTGTGAACCTCGCGAGGGCTGAGATTTTTCTTTTTGTCGTGAATAGGTGCTGCCCCAGAGTCGGCTGTGGCATCTTCTTTAGGCTTTCCAGGAAGGAACAGCAGTGAGTGAAAATGAGTTGACACGTTAAGGAGAATTGCGAGCGATTTGCCTGAGTCAAATTGGTTGCTCTGGTGGTTAATCTTGCCGTTGGTGGCCTTTGGTGGGGAAAATGTATGTTTATACGCTTCGCGGAAACGTGAGAGAACAGGGCCTGATTCGACTAGTTTGTAGAAAAGGTCATCGTAGGAGGTTGGATCAGGGAGGAAGGTATCGCCAGCAGATATGCAAAACGCAAGAAGGTTGATTAAATCTGTCGTGAGGTGATGGATGTTTGGGTCAGAGGAGAAGTCGGAGGAGTAAGTGGTTAGGAAGCGAGCCAATGTGAGCAGACTGCGCCATAATTCGGACCAGTGATATTGCAACCTCGTCTTGTTTGCTGAGACATACGTTAGAAGGCGGAGAATGATGGACATAACATGGCTAAGTAGTAATCTGTCAGCAAAAAAGCCTCCTTAAAGCCCATACATTACTGACCTGTAAAGAGAGATGTCAAGGCTCCTGCGAAGGTTATGTGTAATAGTATCAATCATGATATCAAAAATGACAGCGGCTAGAACTCTGTCGCCATTCACCAGTGGGAGGTGTGGTGTTCGCTGTCGACATAGTCTCACAGCTCTCTTGCTGTCATCGCTGCATATTTGCTTACACAAAACAGGGTCCTCCACTAAGATGCGCAGAGACAGCAAATTGATTTCTGAGTAGAGAGCTACTCGCGTAGATCGGTATGCGTGCTGAAGCATATACGAAGTCAATGACAAGAAACTTGAAAAAGGCGACTCTTCCGAGCGCTTTTCAGGCATTGACAAAACGAGAGAATGGGAAAAGAGTTTATTTGCGTTAA
This sequence comes from Amauroascus niger, assembly GCA_001430945.1. Lineage (NCBI taxonomy): Eukaryota > Fungi > Ascomycota > Eurotiomycetes > Onygenales > Onygenaceae > Amauroascus > Amauroascus niger. Next base: position 66,941 of record LJPK01003137.1, read on the forward strand.
TAAAGTCATACATAGCAAGCAGTATAGCTGCTTCGACCGAGGGTCTGTAAGCCGTCAGTTTCCCAATGTCCTCCAAACTGGCAGAGGGATTGACTCACAGCTGCGCGAACCGCTCTTTACTCTCTTCGGCTGTCACAGGCTGAGCTTTGGGTCTGCCGGCGAGTGCACTAAACCCGAAGAATGCCAAAGTACCACTCCAGGTCCAGCCTTCCGGGAGGTCGTCTTGAACGGCGACATAGGAATTTCTTAGAATAGTACAAGCGGTGCCAACGCTACGGACAACCTTAGAAATCGTTGCCTCATTGACGAAATCATCAAGTCGTAGCTGGTAAGGATTTTGAAATTCGAATTTGTTGTAATTCGCAAGGAGACCCAGCAACAGGAAAGGCTTGAAGATTTGCATAGGAGTTTCAGAATCATGCACAAGCTGGAAACTTGGTCAGCTTTTAGAGCCGAAATAAGAGTCGAATTCGGTAGAGCAAACCTTCATCATGGAAGGAAATAGGTCTCGATGCATAAAGTACGAAACAAGACTCGTTTTATAGGCACCACCAGTCATTGCAATCGCTGCATCAACGGCTTTAAGCCGCAAATCCACTACCAATTATATGTAGGTATCAGCTTTGATGCCCTTGTTTGATGGGCGTGGGTGATACATACAACTCGCTCCATTCCGTATAATGTTGTCTAAGACGGAGACAAACTCAGAAAAGACGTGGTCTACTTCATGTAAACCTGCAAGAACGGTGATGATATCTGCGCTCGGGTTGGTGTATTTCTTTGACAAAACACCTCCAAGGAAAATACACAAAGTCTACCCACAAACGTTTTAGCTGAGCCATGAAGGAGAAGCTAGAAAGGTACGCCACTCCATACCTCAAGGGCGTGTGTATTTACCGGGGCCTTCCCGGAACCCGACTCTTGTATGGCACGGGCAAAAAGCTGCTGGGTTTGGGTCTAGAAGGGTTAGATGACATGAATGAAAGTACATCAAATCATCAGATTGCCAGAATGAACAGTTCGCTAGAAAGCATACCTGAACATGTAGCATATCGTCGGGGCCTATGCGGTGCAGCATCTCCGTGAAAGACGATCTATCAGGCGGAAGGAGGAAGAACTCCCGCCAAAACCCCTCAGTAGGTTCGACATATTCCGGGTTCTAGCGAAAACGTTAGCTTAACTATATACGATATCCATTGAGAAGTATACCAGGCGTACAAAAAGGAGTCTTTCATAGAGCTGGACTATTTTAGGCTGGAACGTTTCTGGACGAGTCTGTTGGGTCAAAGGGGAGGATTCCATGATTTAGTATGAAGAAGTGGAGCAAACGGCCAGGATCCAAGAAAGACACTGCGATCGCATCGTCCTCACGGCTCGAAAAACAGTTTAATGTCAAGCTGGCCTCACGCCATCCTAGCTTATCCCCCGTTTCACAACACGTAACTATCGCCGCGCCTCATCAATTACGAGTTCCGAAAGCTGAAAGCGTAAACAGCCGCGGCTTACGTCATCTAGTTAAGTAAACTAGGTAAACTAACTCGGCGGCAAGCGCCAAATTAAGCCAATAAGAGCAACTGTTGCTGATGTGTTTCTATTAATACCAACTGTAATTGTGCAGCGAACAGACGGGATGTTTAGGGGAGCCAAACAAGCCAACAACGCCAAGGTTTACGAGAAATTCCTCATCTCCCTATTTCCGTGGAAAACCTCTTCTCAAATTGCCATCAAGAACGCTCTGTTTTGACTCGACGAACCAGCCATATTGTGATAATTGTAAAGATTAGATCTTAAAAATTCATGATTCATAAGCTGTGCTCATGGCCTGGCATCCCATATAATCTTTTCGCCCTATCTTGGTAAAACGAAAAGATTCCAAAGAGCTTGGCTTCATCAGTCAGCAGTCACAGGGCCAAGCCCACGCCACTCCGGCAGGATGAATACAAACACATTCGCTGTGATTGGTTGTTGCGGCCTCACTGTCCCCTTCGGCGCCACTTTCCGCCATGGTGTTTCCGTGAATCCCTTTTAGTTGCGGCGCGAAGTCAAAGCTGGGAATAAAGAGGAAGCAATTGCCATGTCCTATTTTCGTATTGGGCTTTTTCAGTGCTTGCGACCATTCTTCCTTCCCACATAGACTGCTTTCTCGGTCAATCTCATTACTCCTTATATCTTGATCTGCCTCTCTCTTATCCTGCGTCATGTCATTCGTTCAGAATCCAGTGACATCATCTCTGAGACTGATCTTTCGAGACGCTAGCCGTCGAGCATGCTCGCAGACCACTAGATCCTTCACCTTGTGTAGACAGTCCTATCAGTCGTCGAAACGAGAATTGCAGACGGCAACAGCCTATAGACCGCAGACCCTAGCAGAGCCATTTCCGCCTCGAAATGCCGGCACTCCGGACACCTCCATCTCAAAGGCCATTCCAGGCCTAGGCGGCGCAGAATTGTCACCAGATATCCCAAATACAAAGAGCACGGATCGTTTCAAGAGTTACAGTCTTCCGGAGCGAGAGGCACAAAAGTCTCGGCCGCCCTCCACCCAAAACATCGCCACGCCGGCCACCCCGCCACCTCCCTCCACAGAGAGCGAGAAGAAACCTCGACGGAGTAAATTGCGAGCGCGCAAAGCGCCCATGACTCTTACACCGGCGGCGATAGAGCAACTACGTGACCTACTATCACAGCCCAACCCCAAGTTGATACGTGTGGGTGTAAAGAACCGCGGTTGCTCCGGCCTATCATATAGTTTGGAATTTGTCGAGAAAGCGGCTCCTTTTGACGAAGTTGTGGAACAAGAGGGCATCAAAGTCTTGGTTGACAGCAAAGCCCTGTTTAGCATAATCGGCAGTGAGATGGATTGGCAGGAAGATAAGCTGGCCAGCCGATTTGTGTTCAGGAATCCAAATATAAGTGAGTTCTTCACACCCTTTTTCAGATAAGAGACTGATGTATCACGCAGAGGATGAATGTGGTTGTGGCGAATCTTTCATGGTTTGAACGACTGTTTTCGATATCATGAGCTCTTAAAATGGCGTTTTATGAACGGCGCTTCTCGAAAGATTTGGAGATTTGATGTGACTACTCCTTTTATATCATTACAAGGGAACCCGTCTTCCGCATATATCAGGGAAAAAGGGAATACCCACTCTTTGTCACTCTTGAATTAATAAATACATCTTGGTTTATACTTTGATGTCCATAGCACCTGAAGCTCCCTTTGCTTTGGGTAAGGTAGTTGATAGCTATTCTAATTTGCAAGCCGTTTAATGTATATAGCGGACTTAATATGGGTTGCCTTCGAGAAACCTATATGGTTGTAGCTACCGCATCTGCGTTTCGTCTCACCTTCGTATCCTTCTCCCAAAGTAGGTCTGCTTCGGAGTATAGCTATCACGTGATGGGGCTTTCTCACAGCGAGATACCAGGGCTCGCTCGGCATATCAGGGTGAATTTCCAGAGCATCCTCACTCCTCTTACTCGCACAGGATGGAGGAAACCATACTCTCTCAACCGGGCCTCCTAGTGACAATTCGCTTCTCCGCCTCTATCGCAGATCTCCACTTAGAAGTTCCCAATCCGTCATCAACCACCACTGCTGGTCTAAAGCAGTTGATTCGAAAGAAGTTACCCCACGACTTAGCGAAACGGAGACTACGCTTGATTTATGCGGGGAAGGCGCTTGAAGATGGCGCGGGGTTGGGGGTCAGTTTGAAACTCGAACTGGAGCCCGCAGACATCAAGGGCAAACGCCCGATCCGCGGCACCAACGAGATAGAAGGACTCGACGCCCAAGGAAGAGAGCTGAAACGGATATACATTCACTGTTCGATCGGTGACATTGTGCTTACCGACGATGAGCTAGCAAAAGAAGCCCAGGAGTCGCACGTATTATTATCTACCACCTTCGGCAATGCAGACTCGCTGCCTCCCGGTGCTCTCACGCCCGCTCAAGATCAGCCACCAGCCCCATCTTCCCATGCGGCAGCTGCGTCCGCAAGTACCACCACCCCGGCTCCACGCGGTTTCGATCGTCTGCTTTCCGCCGGCTTTACTGTCGGCGAGGTCTCCGCTCTTCGTTCCCAGTTTCTCGCCCTCCAATCCCTCACGCACACTCCAGACACGATGCCTACCGGCGAAGAGCTTCGCCGTCTCGAGGATCGCTGGATGGACGAAGGGTCGAACGATACGTTACCTGGCGCTGGGAGCGGTGGTGACGTGGCTGGTGGTACTGCGTTTGGAAATGTGAGTAGTGATGCATCTGGGGTTCTAGATGATATGTTGTGGGGATCAGTGATGGGGTTCTTTTGGCCAGTAGGATGTGGGTTGTGGTTACTGAGGGAAGAAGGGGTGTGGAGCTGGCGGAAAGGCCTGGCTGTGTTTGTTGGAGTGTTGGTTAATTTTGGTTTTGGGGCAGTAAGATGGATGAATTGACTCTGCAGATTTCTGGGATTGCATACCGATACTGGAATACAGGACGGTAGGATTGTGATGGCATTGGAAGGCGTTATTAGATGTGATTTGAAATTGTGATACCCAAGTTGGTTTATACAGATATTGGTCTTGGAGTTGACTGCAACAAAATCAAGCAGTGAAAACAAAAAAAGTAAGCCCAATCCATCATACAAAGGTCGTAATGCTGTCTGAAAAAGGTGTCTTGAAAATCTCCTGTAACACCTGTATAAATAACTCAATGAAACTTGCTGTAAATAACCGCCACAATTAGGAGAATGAGGACTGTTATAATCGCAATGGTAATTATCCGATTTGTAGCCATCCTATTAGAGAAATTAGTATCTGCTTGAGCATCCGTGAGGGACACTATACAGGGTAGTACTACCTACGCGCCATCCCCCTCAGCGTTTTCACGCTTCGATCAACATATCCTTCACTTTCCAATAATCCGGCCCTGGTATGCTCGATAGTCTCCCGTTGAACATGAAGATCAGCGAGCGTACTTCGACCTATATCTTCTGTCTCTAATGCTATTCTCTGGCTCTCCTGCAATCGAGCCGAGCTCCGGCCCAGCCGTTCCGTGCCCGATAGGAGCTGTTGCCTTTGCTCAAGGTGTTGATCGTGGGTACTGCCGGGATCGTCTCTGTATCTATCGCCAAACAGCGCTTTACGATCATCGGATAGTGATTTGAGTTTTCGTTTCACTTCGTCGATATCGCTAAGGAAGTTGCGAAACCGGGCGTTGACTTTGGAGCGAGTTGCGGAGGGAATGTTTTCCTTTTCTATGCGCATTTGGTCGAGCTGCAAAGCCGTAGCAGGCAGAATCAGCGAGCTGTTTGATAACACCAAAATATAGATTAGACCCTCCTTACCAGTTCATTTGCTTCGTCTAGCGCTCTTTCGGCTTGTCTTATTGCGGATTTCCTCTCTTCTCCCATCGCCTCCGCGATCTGGTCCAACTTCTGGTTGAGGTCCGCCTGGACCAGTTTTAACTCGGCTTCGTAGCTGCTGAATAGCTCAGAGCCGATATCTGTATCTAAAGGGTTGGACATCGTGTAGAAGCAGACAAGTACGGCAGGGTAGGTTAAGATCTGATTCGAGGCTGAAGCGTTGTATGTGTAAAGGGCGGAGGAAGCGGGAAGGCGGGTAGGTTACAACCACACACACTACGAGGTCTGGGAGGATGAGAATTAAACAAAAACCGTCGATCTGTGTATCGCCCTGAGACCCGTTATTCACCCGCTGGAAAAAAGGATAGAAATCTGTCGCATGCGTTTGGCCGTGGAAGGGAGGAAGGTATATAGAGGGAAGCCTGGATGTGCCATCACCGGGAAGGTCAAGTAATAAGGTTCCCTCCGATTCCCCCGTCTTTATCTCCATCTTCAGCCCGGTGTAAGGGTCGTGTAATACATTACAGCTAGTAATTTTAACGTTCCTTCCAGCTGCTCTCAGTAAAGAATGTTCTGTTCTGAGCTGGTTCCTTCAATATAGCATTCTCCCAGACGACACTTCCGACCGCTGCTTAATGGCGAAAGCACGCTGCAGAGGGCGGACTGCCCTTCTTGTTTCCTCTCGTGATCATGCGGAATATGGTCCGTTCCTGCTGCCCGCCGTTGAAGTGCAGCTGTTCCTTTACCGGGTGCACTTTCTTCAGCCTGCCGGTTGACGCCAGGAAGGCGCATACTCGATGCTGAGTATGTGTGTGTATATATCTTTCTATCGTCTACTCACAGTATGCTCATTCAATCGTCTTCGCATCCTCTTTTCTTCTTGATGAACCGGTATCTCTGGTTATATTCATAATACGGATCTAGATATATCATATATTGTCAATCAGACTATCGTTAATTTATCTACATCTCTCTTCTTTGACCGTTTCCTTAAAAAATGGCCCAGGCTTCGGATGCTTCACCAGGTCCTTCCCAGGCTGCACCCCGTTATATCTCGCCACTAGGTGAATACGTCGATCGTTTCAGCCCTGCTTCTTCCAGAGTTGCCGTGATAGAGGCCGTGCCTGATCCCGAGTCACCGGTATCTAATGGCCCCGACGAAGACGATGAAGAACCAAACATAGTTAAAAAACGGATTGCCATTGTTGGCGGTGGTTTGTCTGGCATTGCGGCATATTGGGCATTGCGGAAAACTCCTCACACGGTTGATCTTTTCGAAAAGACCAACGATCTTGGGACCCTAACGCGGCCAATTTGCGCTGGCGTCAATCCAAACAGTGTACGAATCAACAAAGGTTTCATCCAGTTCTTCCCAAATAGCTCGCGTAGGTATTCCCTTGGTTTTGCATTGTTCTTACCGAAGCTGACACTCATCAGCAAATCTACTGAACTTTATGAACAGCTTGAAAATACCATGCATATGCACGCCCTTCAACTTTTCCGTTACTACTGTGCCTGGTGATGGCGGCGTGTTTGAGATGGGATTCTCGTTTCTCAAGGCAGCCACCTCTCGAATGCGCGAGTGGCTGAGATGGGACTCTTGGAGATTATATATCGATATACTAAGATTCAATTACTTCTCTTTGGACCTTTTGGGGCGCAGAAGGAAAGGCGAAGCCGATTTTCGAACTCTCGTCGAAAACGGGCGAACAATTAAGCAGACTGTCGGCCAGTACCTAGACGATAAGCGTTATTCCAGAATTTTCATCGAAAGATACCTCGTTCCCCTGGCACAAACTGTGTGGAACGTTAGATCCGAAGAAGATCTCCGTAATATCTCAATCCAGCGCTTCGTTTGCTTTCTATGGAACTCGGGCATTCTGACGCTCTCTCCCAAGATATGTATCATCAAACCAGACGACAAAGCTGAATTAAAGGTCAAGAAGCGCATCCGTCTATACCCGAAGAATAAGCGCGTTCATCTTCGTGCCGCAATAGGTTCGGTTGGGGTTGTTTCTCAGAGTGGGCGCCCAAGAGTACGTGTCTCAACCTATTGGGAGGGGCATGTATTTTATGACTATGTCATACTTGCGGTTCCGCCCGAGGAGGCTCTCCGCCTCTTATTTCCTGAGGTCTCTGAAGCGGAGCAGAAGATCTTGAGCGTATTTGAAACGGCCCAAATTAATGCCTGGCTTCATTCAGATCCAAGAGTGAGTTCTCCGTTTGGTATAAAATGCATCGGCATTGATAAAAGAGCCCACAAATCTTTGGCACAATAACTAATATGACATTTTCCCTAGTTCATAACAGGAGGGAAGGCGGAAGCCTACGCTAACTGGGTTGATAATACAGTGTTTCCGTATGAGAACTTTAGTCCGTTTTGCTTGACATATCGTTTGAATTCATATGACGCCCATAATTGCCGCCAAAACAGACTCTGTGTTACCCTGAATCCGGTAATATATCCAGAAGCAAACAAAACGATGACCAGATGGGAATACAGTCGACCACTGCTTAATGCGCAGGCGCTAGACGCGCGTGTAAAGCTGGGTGAAATACAAAACCTTGACGACCGACACATAGCTTTCTGTGGCCCTTGGACAGGCTATGGTTTGCCTGAGGATGGTGTTCGAAGTGCTTTCCAGCTTGCAACGAGATTTTTTGACGCTAAATTGCCGTTCAGAGTTGAAGACTCCATTGTGAACTATACGCCAACTCGCCCACTGAACATTTGGGACAACCTGATTAGATCGCTATTGAGGATGATTGAAGTATTGATTTTTTTGTACTGGTTCATTGCATCCCGTGCGAGAATCTTCGTAACGCGATTCATTGGACATTCCGCGCCTGATAATATACAGTTGTTTGACCTTTGACTTTGTCTACATTACAAGAGCAGGGAATTAACAGGCGTTGCAAATGAAGATTGAACGAAACCAAGCCTGTCTAGGGAATATTGCTTCAAAGCAAGTGGCGTGGCTAGCATGGGTGCATGTTGTCCGGGGCTTTGCCTGCATTTCTCAACCTTTATTCTTACTGGCATCTCTATATACATAGACTAGTGGCCTAGAATTTTCTATTTCTTATCATTAGAAGCAATGAATAATCTGTGTTTATTGACACTCAAAACAGGATGTTTAGTATCAAGAGGGCTCATAACTGTCGAACTTTCCCACTCAACTACATGTTAAAAGAGTGAACAACCTCTCTAGCCGGTGTTAGGAAGTTCAAGCATGTCATAACTAGGTAGGTACAGGCCACTATGTTCCATTCCCTCTGGGCACATTGCCCAATTCAAACAAATAAAAAAAATACCAAATGGCTTTATACTGTCTGCCAATTTCAGGTTATCATAGTATTATTATATGGATTAATGCCCTCTGAATTACTTCATCTAAGAGAACTCTTTAGTGACATGTTGATGCTAGCACTTATAAGCTGTACTCAGAAGTAACATGGAACAAAAACAACAATCCAGTGGAAGATGAGTGAAATCAAGAAATAAACCCCCCTGTTTCCTTTGAAACAATATCTGCACTCCTCTTCGCATCAATGAACAAATCTTCACACTCTGCGATATCCGCTTCCTCAATCCCACCCGGCCGGCCATTAACTCGTGCGAGTATACTCGCTGGAGTCAGCAACTGCAGTGCGTACCGTAAGCTAACCTTTGCACCGTGTGCGGCCACCTTCTCCAGAGCGGCATCGGTGATTTGGAGACCTTCTGTTTTTGTACGGAGACGCACGATGGTTTTGATTTCGTCAGGATTGTAGGGATGGGTTGGGACTATAAGGAGGCGGGCGAGAAGGTCTGGCGGGATACCGTGGGCGGCGACGATGTCACCGGTTCCGCGGACGACGGTGTGGCCGCGGTTAGAGGCGAGGATGACAATGGGAGAGATGGTGGATTCGAGAGCGCGGTTGAGATAAGTGAAGCATTCGATGTCGAGCATGTGGACCTGTTGGAGTTGAAAGGTTAGGATTGATGGTTTTGGGGAGAATGCCGGGGAAGAAGTTTATAAGAAAAGCATACCTCATCGATGAACAAGACGCCTGGGACTAGTTCAGCAACGCCTTGGTCGATGTAACGGTTGACGACCTTGTTGATTTCTTGCCGGAGTTTATCGGTGATTTCGGTCTTCTTTTGTTTCATAAGTTGACCCATCATGCTCATGATGTCCTGGCCGCCTTGTGGTCTTGCGTTCGCGACGTCGAGATCATGGAGCGTAACATCTTGTACAATTTCTTTCTTTTTATGAACTTCGCCCTTTGGAACGGGAACGTATTCTTCTGCTTCCAAATCAAACTCTGTTGCGTATGCGTCTGATCGTCCAACGCGTTTGCAGGCCCCAGTGTTGGCTTCAATGTAGATGACGTCCCCGACGGCGACCTTTTCCTTTTGAATGGCTTCGTATATGCTCGGGTCGAGTCGGAGTTTCTTGGTACCTCGGGCTGACTTGAGTCCTATGATTAAATGGCTTATCGTCCGCCCGTATCCACCTAATGGGTTTTCGGCTTCTTCTGGGGTGAGCTCCGTCACTTCGCCTTCGTAAACCTCCTTCGTCTCACGAACACGCAGCCCTATTGATCGGGCAGTCAGACCGGCACGACAACATACATAAATTAAACACACATACCAATTGCCCGGCGGAAATTCTCCATAAGAGCTTCCGTCTTTTTAACCTCTGCTGAGAACACCTCGCTCCCCACAATCGGACAAAACGGTACTTTTGTTCCCAACTCTTGCGACACCGCGAGAGCTAAAGCTGTTTTACCAGTTCCTGGTCCTCCGGCAAGTAACACTGCACGTCCAGCCATTTTCTTTGATTTGATCAGGTCGACGACAACACCACATGCCTATAACTCCAAAACCGTCAGTGGACGTCTTTCATCTGTCCAAAATAAGGCTGAGCGCACCTCTCTGGCAGCAGTCTGGCCGACAAAGCCACTGCTGGTATGCTCAGCCGTGCCATCTAGCCGTAAACCTAACCCCTTGATGTGTGTATGTGTTGCTGTTCTGTTATCTCGTGAATTGCCCTTGATCTCGCTGATTTGAACCATCTTGAGCTCTTGTGTGATAGCCGTAATCCGGACTAGGCGTCCAGAGTTACAGACGTGTTATTGGGTACTCTTAAGCGCAATTGATAAATGGCATATGCTAAGAAAGTAAACAAGGCTTGAATCTTGGGTTTCAGCAACAAAAAACGGCTCAGTACTGGTATGATAACAGCTTTGATAGTTTTCAAAAAGAGATTCCCGCCAGTTAAACTACTTTTTGCGGCTGGCATTCCATTGGCTGAAAGGGATGGGCATGGATTAGCTCAGCCGCTAACCACGCTAGTCTCAATCTGGAGCTCAAGCACAAACCTGTCAAAATCCTTTGATCTCTTAAGACCGCTGATGCGTAACTCGCGGGAAACACTTGAATATCCGGCCAATTGAGGCTTTGATACAAAGGAATATTCGAGGTTTCCTTTCGGGCATTTTGACCTTCATCTGGAAGTCTCGTGGATTTCTCCCTACTGCCCTACAATTGACCGCTACAATGCTGACCGGCTCAGCGAGGCCGGCGACGACCTTCTCCTCCCTCTCCTCCGCTTTGCACAACCTCTCCCTGGCGTCAAGACGAAACTTCTCGACGACAATCCCTTCGCAAACAACACGGACGCTGCCATCATTCATTCCTCCTTACCCCTACGGACCGAGACGCACTTTCAAACAAGCCGACAGCGGACTTTACGGAGGCTCAACCATCCAATTTGGAAATAAAATCTCAAAGGGTAGAAATGAGGGAAAGACACGGAGATTCTGGAAACCAAATATCCGCAAAGAGAAACTATACAGTGAAGCGCTAGGGAAGTGGTTGAATCTCAAGGTGCAGCACCGAGTGTTAAGAACGATTAAGAAAGAGGGCGGATTGGATCAATATCTTCTAAACGACAAACCCGCGAGAATAAAGGAGTTGGGCATCTTTGGCTGGGGTTTGCGCTGGAAGGTCATGACGTCGAAGGCTATGAAGAAACGATTTGATCAGGAAAGAGCGGAGTTGGGTGTGGGCAAACCGGAGACATTTAAGGAATTTCTTGCTCGGCATACGATGGAACAGCAGTCCCAGGCCGCAGTTGAAGACAACGAGCAGCAGTTGGCGGAAGTGCAATTCGAGGACACGACGGAAATTCCGTCGGAGCCTTCCCGGACCCCGAATCTTAATCCTGCGTGAGCAGGTTCGTCTCCTCGAAAGGCAGGTATTGCAACGAGTACGAAAAGCTTCAGGAAGATCACCTGTAGCTTGCTTTGATGGTGAGAACGGAACTGTACTGGATTTGTGGGAGCGAACTGACCACTCAAGTCAGCGTTTCCCTCATTATGTATATTAGACTATGTAGCACGAGGTATGTTTAGCATGGTATTTCTGGCATTCATTGTTCTATTTCATGAAGGACGCTTCCGTATATGGGCAAGGCATGGAGATGCCAGTCGCACTGTAACTTATTTGCTTCTTAGAAAGGAAAATAACTAAATGCATAGTTATACGATGAGAACTGGTATAGACAGAGTAATATTCTCAACATGGCTATAGAAACCGACAGTTGAAGCAATTGTCAAGGGGATGGAGATGAAATCTATCTCTCGTGTTGAAATTTCCATATAGGAGGGAAACGCAATATATCCAGCCTTGTACTCCACATCTTATCATTGGTGGGAAGTACCATTGAGGCTAGGTGGTTTAGGCCAAGGTTAATCTCCGCCGTGAGAGCTGAGACACAAACTGGCTGATCAACAAAAATCCAGATGCCAGTCACCAACGCATCCAGGAGACTTCGATAGCTCTTGTCTTTTTGCAGGTAGTGTGGCGCGCCCGCATCGATGGGAGAGTGAAAAGGGGGAGAATTTGCATCATATTCCCATCACGACCATGCAGTTCGCTCTTCCGCCGCGAAAGAGTTCGCATCCGCCCCTGTACGCTCGACCCTCGCAGACCTCAGCCCTACGGCGTCGACAATTGAAAACAGTTGCGGTGATTGGATTTGCGGTCATCTCTGTTATCTATTTCCTTTCACATATATTTTCTTCTGGTTCTTCTTCGTCGGCGACGACTCCTCCTGCCAATGGGCCAAAGGTTGTGCTGGTTACAGTCTTAGACGAGCAGCACTTAAGCGACAAATACATCCAACAGATCAAGCAGAACCGGGAGGACTACGTGAAGAGACACGGTATGCTATACTTGTTTAGAGATACACCGTGCATCGCCGATTTGTACTTTTCCTGTTTGCGGTGAAGCAAATAACTAATAAGTCGAACAAGGCTACGTCAATTTCTTCGCCAGCACATCAGAGTATGTCTCCGTTTTAAACAATGCTCCTCGAAGCTGGGCAATCGTTCCGGCCGTCCGCCATGCAATGACATTATTCCCCGGAAGCACATACTTCTTCCATCTTTCGCCGCATGCTCTTATCATGGATCCCACGATACCAATTACCTCCCATATCCTCGACCGCAAGAGACTCGATACCCTTATGATCAAAGACATCCCAGTCGTCCCACCAGACAGCGTGATCAAAACATTTGGCCACCTATCCGGTAAAGACGTCGATCTCGTGGTTACTCAGGACGGAGAGAACTTGTGTCCTGGCAGTTTCGTTATCAAACGGGGAGAATGGGCGAAATACTTCCTCGATGCCTGGTTCGATCCATTATATCGAAAATATAACTTCGCCAAAGGGGAAACTCATGCTCTTGTAAGTGGCCCTGTGGAAAACCGAACCGACCCCACCTCCCCTGTCTCGCAGCCCTTCTGCTCGAATGCTAACCGTCTGTGATAAAAAACCCCAGGATCATATCGTGCAATGGCACCCTACCATCCTCGCAAGACTCGCCCTCGTCCCTCAGCGCATGCTCAACTCTTATAGTCCGCTATCGCCTAAACCGGGAAACAATGGTAAATATCATGGGGATGACTTTGTCATCCGATTTAAAGGGTGCGAATCGGACGAAACTCGCAATTGTGAGAAGGAAATGGAACCATATTTCCTGGATTGGGCAAGAAAGACAGGCAATCATAAATGACACAAAAATAAAGGAAACAATTACACAAATAATGAAGGGCGGCCTTCATTTTTTATGTCTCTGAGATGAAATGATATTTTTCCCTTTTTTGTTTTCCCGCTTTTGTTTGTTGCGGGGGAGATGCCCCCTTTTGTTCCTCTTCGCCTAATTTTCTTTCTATACGTGGATTATTACATATTGAATACCTTTTTGGAATGCATAGTTCGATACTCTCTCTTGTTCAACAAGATATGTTTTTTCAACTAGCGTTTTGTAATTATTTTGGCGGGTTTTTGCTATCATATCATATATTCCTCCGGTACACCTATTATGCCCATATCTAATGTGTGTTACTGGAATCCAGCCAGGAATGATTGATTAACCCACGGTTGTCAGTCAACCTACCAATTCAGTCCTGGGAGGAATTCCAATTTTTCGACTCCGTTTTTAACAGCACCCGTATAACCTGCACCTATTGGAGCTGAAAAGTCTTTTCATGCGCATGGTAATCCTGTGTGTCAGCTCAAAGACGTCGAACCACATCTACCTCCATGTTGCTACCCCCAAGAATGCACCAAAAAGAAGTTTTGCCCAAGCCTTAAACAGGGTTTACCAAAGCCCTGGAAGCATAACATATCTCTTCCTCTTGTACTTGTCACCAAATTCCCGCCTGTATCTCCTCTCCTTCTGACCGGCCCACCGCATCATGGTGGCTGAACTAACAATGATGAAAAGCAGCACACTCCAGTTCAAAGAAGTCACGAGGTAAATACCCAACCACGCAACAACTTCAAACAGGTAATTGGGGCAAGTGACGAGGTTGAAGCCAAAGCCAGAGGGGATCTTCCTTGATGTGTCACCCTCCTTTCGGAGATTCCGGAGCGTGAGATGGGCGTTGACATTCGCCAACTGGCCAAAGACGTAGAGTGCAAGACCGGTATAGAGAAGGATGGGATTCGCAGTGGATCTTGCGGTGGGAGAGCCTGGTGCGAAGACCCAGTATGCAAGGTTGGCGCCGCCAAGAATCCAGTAATGGACGCTGTTACGGATAATGTAGGATGCTGGCATGGTGGCGAGACTGAAGCGATGGACAAAAAGAGTTTCGATTTCGCGTTTGACGAAGTGCAGGACTAAAAGGAGACAGCTGAGGCGCTGAAGGTCGGAAGGAGCGGTATACCGGGCGGGACTCCGGTAGATGTACGGGCGGAGGACGTAAAGAATAAGCGGATGTATGAGTAGCGGGCCAAGGTACTCGACGAAGTAGACGGTGCGCCATGCAGCCTGGGGACCTATTCGTTTGAGAGAAGGGAGCGGCTGTTAGGTCTATCGTTCTCTGAAATATATGCTTTCACGGTGACAGTGGACAGTGCAGGGGCGATTTGATGAAGATTTAACGTACCAAGATCCTTGACGTAGATCACGCTCTGGTTGCGGAGGCCCGTGGATTCTATGATAGTCTCGGTGCTATTTTTGATCAGGGTCCCATCGCTTGCTTTGGTGACCCTCAGACGGTGGACGGAGAACTGGGCCTGCTGCGAGATGGCGGCATAGAGGCTGGCTGCTGTTGCATCCCTGCCAATTGAAATGCTCTTGGGCAGCTTTCGGATAGGCTTCCCTGTTGACAAGTCCGATTGTTAGCATTAAGCTTGGGCTTTGGATCAACTGCTCCAGCGTGGGGATAGCGTGTACGAGGGGAGCAAGGTCCGCCCAGTCGGGTTTATTTACCTCTAGGCTTTATATCAAGAGTGATTTGCGGAGACGCCATGGTTGCGAGTCAACAATTCAAGAAACAACACCTGTTGATACGAAGCTTACTAGGAACCTTTGAACTTCAGAAGAGTCCGGAGAAAAAGAACCTAAGAGCTCTCGGGCATCAAAAAAAAAAAGGGTCTGGGTTTGGCTCGATGACGCTTCAAAACGATGTTTGCTTTTGAAACTCACTTTTTAACGTAATTCCCAAGCGAGCC
>LJPK01003335.1:0-46748 GCA_001430945.1 Amauroascus niger
TTTTTTTTTTTGAAGTCGGCTTAACTAGCAAAGCCGTATGAGAGCATACTGTCTCATTTTACGGGGGACTTTGTCCCACATTTGAGGTGAACAGTTAAAGCGCAGTTCAGAACGGAGAAACACATTAAAGATGCTTCGATATGGGTGTTTTGGTTACGTTTTTGAACGGTTCGCTCCCTCAAAACCGCACCGTCGTTAGTGGTTTCTTTCTTCGTTCCAGCCCTTCTTTCCACCCCTCTCAGCCGATGTTGATATCTCTGGCCCCATTGGCTCCGGTCGTTTGGGCCGCATTGCTCCCGGCCGCACTTCACCCCGTTGCCAGAGCTGGCGCGCCGCCTCTCCCTTCCTGAAAAAGGGCAAAAAGGACAGAGTGACCGTTTTGGCTAAGGATCGGTTTCTCGTCCTCTAAGAGACTCCAACCCAAGGGCTGAGATCCTGCCGCCAAATGCCCCCCCCTGGATTTCTCGCTCATAATTCCCGCCCACTCCACCGTCTTCGCATTAATACCATATTTCAATCAAAGCGAATATCAAAACACACAAAACATGGGATGAATTGGCGATAGGTGACAAGGAAAGGCCTGTCCGGCTTCTGCTAATGTAACCGAAATCAGGAAAATGATACAACCTTTAGTAGAGAGTTCGGCTCGAAAAATATGGAGATTCTGACTACCACCAGAAGGCTGAATCGCTAATAATACTCTCTAATAACAACGCCCAGACACAATTTCAATATCAAAAAATAACTGCACTGAATGATAAAAAAATCATTCAAGGCTGATAGGGATCCCCGGATGACCTAGACTTTAGAGGGACAATAGGGATAATAGGAGTTGGATCTAATGCATATGGTCCCAAACAATTGGCAGACTGTACGTATTCTGTGCACAGTATAATTTCCCATCTGGGCTCAGGCTTCATTCAATCAATGAATACCTATACCAAGTCCGCCCTCAGTTAGTTACTAAAGGATGCAACCGACCTGCTGGTTCTGATTGAGCTTTGCCTAACAATCCCTCCTTAACATCTAATGTTGCACAATCCGTCTTCTTTTCCGTTCTTGAAATTCTCCCAACATTTCGGGTTCCAGACCTTGCAACCTTCTACTCCTTCGCAGAACGTTACCTGCGGCTCGCTGTCGTTGATCATCTGGATCATGAATAGAGACAGGCTGCATGGTAGTGAATCGTTGCATGTGGTTTCCCACGGAATCGTGGCTAATGCGGTGGCGGTCAGGATTTCCACGGCCGCTTCTTCCGCAGAGGCTTGGCAGACTTGGACCAGCACTTTGGTGTCGTTTTGAGATGCCAATATTAGTGGAAGTTGGAGTAACATCTGTCAAATGATCGGGGTACGAGCCTGTACCACTCTTGAAGCTCGATCGCAACTGTCCTGCTAAATGGCCCTCGAATCTAGATCCGGCACCACAGGACTCGCCACCATTCGCGCCTTCGCTGTTTACACAACCTCCTTGGCCGTTACGTGCCCAGCATGGTTCTATTTCTTCTTCAAGTGGCGGAGATGATGGCCAAGCTGCAGCCCCGAAAAAATTCTCGGATATCTCAATATTCCGACTATCCGGTGGTCGGCTGCTTGCCCTTGTTCTCACCATCAGTTCATGCTCTATGTCTCTTCTATTGGGTTCCAACTTTAGACGGGGAGTAAGGAGAGAATTTGAAGTGTCTTCGTCAGATAACGGCGCCTCGGGCGTCCCCCAATCGGGGTCATGATAGTCCCAGACGCCAAAACATGGTGCCAGGCTGGGAGAGTGATCGCAAAACCGCTGAGCCTTTCTGGCGATGCGAGCTGTACATCCCGCTGGGAAGGGTAGAGAAGGTGCCAGTAGAAGTGTTCTAACTTCATAGGAATACGATGACATGTCATGTCCATCGAATTTGTCCCACGCCTTCTGATGTAGCAGAGTCTGAGTGTACGACATTGGCATGGAATGCACTGTCATATATTGTGGGTATGCTTTTGGACGACGCCGATGTTTATACCAACAGCATCCATACTTGAATAAACAGTCCTCTTTGCCATTGGGGTCGGCGCTGATATTCTCGGGAAGCCAGCCTTTGAACAACCAAGCTACTAAACTCGTTCCCAATTCAGGGTACACCTCGCCTTTGACGAATGGCTCGCCTCTCCAAGGTTTGTGTGAGAAACCTGCGGCGTATGCCACATGAGCAATCTCGTGGACAAGAGTAACTGCACACATAAAAACGGCCTGTGAATATCTCATGGTGGGAGGCTCTGTGCCTCCAAACTCCGCGAATGCGTCTCCATACTGGCTGGCTATGTACACATTCAGCCTGCGGCAGGGAAGACCTTTGGCAATATCCCGTTTCGTGGAATTTTCCCAGCATTCGATATCCTCTTCATTTCTGATAGGTTGGTCAGGCATTATTCCCCCATCAAGGGGAACTGTGAGCCCATGTCGGCCTAGACTAGGCCACATGATGGGATCCTCTCTCCATTCGGTATGCTGTGCGATTACCTCAAGCGACCTAAAACAATGCTGCAGCTGAGAAACGGGTGCGTTTTCATCCACAACAATATATTCCCTTCTTAAATCCCATTTAAGTTTGGGTATCAGCGATGCCAGAAACGGGCCCGCCGCCTTTAGCAATTTCGTGGCCAACACGAAGCTTGGCTTGTAGGAATCATATCGGGATGGATTCATCCTTAACTCAGGCCATCTTTCGCTCTGGAATATTGAATGTATTGGCCCCTCTATATCAGGTCTTGTGGGATTCTCAA
This sequence comes from Amauroascus niger, assembly GCA_001430945.1. NCBI lineage: Eukaryota > Fungi > Ascomycota > Eurotiomycetes > Onygenales > Onygenaceae > Amauroascus > Amauroascus niger. The sequence goes on from LJPK01003335.1 coordinate 2,760, forward strand.
CATCTTGAAGTGAGGAGTTAGCACACAGGCTCCCATTTCATATTCTATGTAACTACTCCCAGAGTATCTCTCACCTATAACACCGAACTGCTTCAATTCCTCGACAATCCACTGCTCTGGGGGCCTATCAAAAGAATTCCCCTGAGAGGTCCCCAATAAAACTTTTCCCGGTGCGATTCCCGGCGTGTCCCAACCAGGTTCAACCTTAATCTTCTTCACCATCATGCAAATCAATTTAGATCAGAGTATGCTGAAACAGTTTATAAATCAAAGCACAGATAAAAGACTCTATGAGGCGAGTAGGGGAAAAATCAGATATATATATCCGAGTGATTACCTTCAAGCTCTGGATAGTTCACTGTGATAAAAGTAGCCACTCTCAAGTGACTCAATGCGCTTTCACTAAATTGAAATGGACAACAGGAAGATGCCGGGGCGACCAAAAGGGAAGCAAACTCCAAGGTCCTGAATGAACCTTTAACTAGCATTTAGGTTTGCATTCCCTTGATGCTTCGTAGAATGAGAAAGCAAGCTTCTCCCCAAGGAAAAAGAAGCATTATTGGTAGGAGACTCCGCGACGGAGCCTCATTGGAAGCAAAATCAAGGGAAGTTCCTCGAGGCTGTCAATATCTGAAAACTCCATTGTAGCTAGTTAGTTAGATCTTAAATTCCTGGCGACAGGTCAATCCCAAGCTGCTCCCGTTAGGCCAAAATTGCTTGCCAGCAGTGACAAAAACAGAATGTAGCTCAATAAACAAATGGTTAGAGGACATTGCAAGGCCGAGATGTTGACAATTTTAGAAATCTCTCGCCCTGAGCCAGGTTTAGTCAACTAACGGAGGAGATTGGCCTCAGTGGACGCTAGAACTAGACCTATTTAGGAAGAATCGTTAAATGGCCTCGATCTCTGCTCCGTACCCGTTCTTCAAGGCTTCACGATATTTAGACCCAGATTTCATTCTCTCATTTGTGCCCTGGTGACAGGGAAAGGCTGATTACAGATTCGATCTCCTTGAAAAGATGGACGAAATCCTCGCCCCGCTCCAGGATATATTCGAGGCCCAAATAGTATGTCTCTTCGAACTGAACGTCCCATAACTACCCTAAAACTACTCAAGTCCTAACGGGCGTATAGGATTTCCATGGCCAACGCCTTGCTGAGCTGATTAGTACCGTCTCACTTGTCCTCTTCGGCGTACGCACCTCCTTTCCTCCACTTATTCTTCGACCGAGAAGATCTGTCCTTTTCATCATCCAACTAATGACGTGTATCACAACTTAGGCTATCGGATTTATAGCCGGCTACATATACCAAGATGTCTTCATAATGGTACTAATCGGACTAATCGGGGTGTCAATAACGATGTTGCTTGTCGTGCCTTCTTGGCCGATGTATAATAAACACCCCGAACGATGGCTGGTACCACCCGGTCTAGGAGGAGTGCAAGGAGGCGGAATTGTGGTGGGAGACGTCAAAGTGCGTTAAACGGAATTACGGATGAAGACAACGTGGAATACAAACCACCGCTGGAGTTCGAGAATCATTATGTATCAAGCGAATGATGTGCGAAACGCAAGATATACGCTCCGCTGGCAGGGGCCGTGAACACTGAAAAGCATCAACAAAAGCGAATCTGAACCGTTTTTATATGCGTGACTTCTGCCTTGAAGTACTAGATTCAAACTTGCTGCCATGTTGCCCTTTGTCGCCATAACACCAATCCATAAACCCATAATAAAACCCCTATCAGATACCCGGTGGTGCAGCTTGGAACCCGTTCACCTTAAACAAGATACAGGCTCTGAGCGGAACTGATATTTGACGTAACTCAATATAATTACCACTTATCGGCCGTATTTCTGGAATTCCCAATCTCTGTTATCTAGAGGGCAGACTTGTCGAGTCCTCAACCATCTTGAGATGCAGTGGAAATGGAAAGCGTGCTGCAATTAAAAACGCGAATCTCATTAGTTCAAGTTTCACTTTCGAAATAACAGGAGAAAAAGGAGAAAAGAGAAAAGAGGACAGGTACTGACATTGCAAATTCCCCATGCAACTGTACACTCTTCTGCCGTAGAGGATCCCTGGTTGGCCTGGCACTCGATGCCTATAGAGTCGCTTCGTCAGATTTTCTGCACATAGCGACGCGTAGATGTCATAGAATAAACTTACACAGATCCATGATGTGGTTTCGGCAAATAGCACAGTTATCCACGACAATGTCCCAAGCCCAAAGGGCAACGGCGTTCCACTACGAAACGTCAGCAGGGCGCTCACCCGACGTATGCTTCCGGCGAGCAAATCACATATCCCTACCTTCTTAACTTCGAACCGTTTTTTCCCCTCGGAGCTTGCGTCGGCCGTGCTTGATTTCGAGCTCTTCGTTGTAGCCTTTGCTTTCGCTTGCGCCGTGGGGGCATCCGTCATTTCAACATCTGCCATAGCTCCAGACGACCGTCACAAAATATAACCTAGGTCAAATAGTAGCGAGGATAACCAAGCGATATGGTAAAAAAGAGTTGATATAGTAGTTATGAGTTAAGCTCTAAGCTGGTTTGGGGGTGGTTTCTTTCGGTCTGCCCTTTCATCGATTGACCCCCGCCAAGCAAGGATGCGGAATGTTAGTTAGCTCCCGCGTTCATGGTCAGATTCGCAAGGAAGACTTACAAAGGTAATGAGCTTCCTCCGGTAACTACGGCATCAGCTCTATCAAATATCTCCAAGTGACATTGCAGTTCTGTTCACACATCCACAGCTGCGGTAATTATCTGGCTGACCTAATATTGACTACATAAATAGACTACCTAGTTACCTCCATAGTTAGGTTACTACCTGCTAATCGCGGGGCCCAACCTTGGTGCAAGTCTCCTTGGTTGACCAAACATTGGAATTGACGATTTTTTTCTGCACAAGGTACTCTAAACCAACCTTTGAACCGTTTTAAAATATTGCTGGCAGCAAGCAAAGGCAAGGCTATTTTCAAAGTGCAACACGTCATGCGCATTTGCAATCTGGGAGAAAAAAATGGTTATCACTGTGTTGGTTGGCTAACTACCTTCCACAACAAACGAGCCCTCTTTCATGAAATAGATGGACCATTCTACTATTTATTGGCATGCCGCACCAGTGTACACTTTGATGTGGTTAAAACCATTTATCAGGCAGGCTCCAGCATTGCAACTTCTGCCTGAAGAATATACCCTCTTTCTTCTTCGGGAGTTATGCTGCTTTTCAACCATGAAGCCAACAACAATAGCGGGTCATGATGGTAACTTTTACCTGCCTTCAAATTCTACAAATCATGTTGATTATGGTTCAGGTGCTGATCTTTCCACTTCCTGTATTTTGTGAGATATGTTTCATTGTTACGCTAGTTTTTCTCTTGGGTGTCAATCATGGGAAAATGGACCCCCTTGGAAAGAGTGAAACAACAAGGCCTAGCCCAGCTGCCCTTCCTGCTAGTTATCCACAAGGGACAATGGTGCTGAAGTGGCCACCACTGCAACTTTACACCATCATTGACAAGTGCACATTTCTACAAGTATTGTTAACCACCCCTAGTGAACAGTGGTGAACCTAAAGTGAAGCAGACTTGTGAAGACTTTTGACTATAGACCACAGTATTAAGACCCAATGAGACATTCCATTTCATATTCAAGATCTCTCAAAGCGAGCAGCCAAGGCCAATCAAAAGTGCTATAAGAAACGAGCTGGTGATTGAATAGTCACAGAGGACAGAATATCTCTTCCTTTTAATTCTGTATAAGTAACTAGTGAGTCAACATCCCCCAGAGGGTTCCATAAAGTCAATGTCAAAACAATTGGGAAATATAAAATCACTGGATGGGTGTAGCAATACACACCATCCATAAACAATGGTGACTATACTCATAACGAAAGAAGAGACATTCTGATATGACCTCAAACTAACTACAAAGCCTAAGCTAGGAGGAAGGCAGATCTAGAATCTAAAATACTGAAGATGCTTTCAGAAAGAGGGGCCTGGGGAGGAAGGGGTTATTATACCTGATGCCCCTAGGCTCCTACTTGCCACCGGCATCCTCCTAGGTCTACGATAGGTCTTTGGGGTCAAGGGATCTTGCTGGCAACGGCCGCAAAGATCGTAAAGGCTGCAAAGATCGCAAAGATCGCTTTGTAGGTCCGGAATGTGGGTAGCTGCCGGTCCGTGAGGGATCAGGCCAAGTGCCGGGCCTAACACATTCCACCTAGCCCTGTGGCAAGCATGTTGAATATGAACTTAATGTTTGAAATAATCTGTAATTCAACCGACCTTGTGTTAATGAGAGTTGGGAGCAAGAGAGTCACCAAACTCATGTCACAGGATGGGACCCCACTGATAGTAGTAGGTACATAACAGTAGGTAGTTAATACACCCATACGTTCTCGAAGAGTCGAAGGCACTGATAATGACGTCCACTTTCTCACCTCCTCAAGAATCTTCATAGAAGGTTTCATATATGTGCGGATAAGACATTAGGTAACAATTCATTAGCCACAAGCGGTTAGGAATGTGCCATGCTCCGTCCCTAGGTACTCCGTAGTTAAGTTTTGGGGTCAGTTAAACAAACAAAGCAAACCCGTGACTCTCTGCTAGCGCTGACACAGCGGTGACAACGACTTAACTTTGCCTCCTCCAAGTCATCAGGATCGTCGTTCTCAACCGCCTCCCGCCCCCTCCCTCAAACAACCCCTCAAAACACACCTGGCTCTTTCAACGATCACTTTCCGCGCTTCGATTCTCGATCTCTTAACACATCCACCCAGAAAATAAATATGTCCAGGGAATGCGCCCTCCCTTTATCCGCGTTGACATCCTCTTTAGCAGACTCGCCTCGATCTCCCCGCACAAAACGATCGCTTGAAACAACCAGACCAGCACCGTGACCAACCCTTCTCCCTTGACCCGCATTTCTCTTTTCGGAGTGAATCTTGCTTCGATTTCTGTTTGCTTATACGAGCGTTACGTCCCTCGTCTACTATTGCCCAAATCTCTCTATATTTCTTTATCTATTCAAAGGCTGCTATTTATTAAGCCACTTCATCGGAGATGTCTACTCCCATGCCTACTACGCCCAAGAGGCCTCGAAATACGAAGAAGCACCCAAGGCGAATCACAACTCCTATCTCGCAGACGAATATTCTATCTACCGATGCTTCATCGCTTCCCAACAAGTCGACGCCACCTTACTTAAGCCCACCTGCTTCTCGCAACGATACAAATAATGTTTACGATTCTTCAAGTGTGCTGTCAGATGGTGGATCGCGAAAGAAGAATGAACAGGCGGTCAAAAGAGCTTGGGATCCCTCGAAATCTTCAAATTCCAACGGGAATGTGGGATATCGCCACGCCTCTTCTCAACACTCAGTCAAGTCACCATTAGCTCTGAGGGACAGCCCACACTACGCGGGACCAACCTTCCATGCTTCTCCGGCACCATCTGCATTGCCTGTACCCTCTTTTGTCTCGAAGTCAGTTCCCGAGACAGATTCCCCCCTCCAAACTCAGCTCATCGATGACTCGGATGGTGGAGACTCTACTCCCACAAAAGCGAGAACCCTTCCTCTACTTCCGGAAGAAGACAAGAATGCGTGTTCGCCTCTTGATTTTCTATTTAAAGCAGCGAGAGGAGCGAATAATCCGAATGGAGCGAACGATCGGAGTAACACTTCGAGATCGGCAACTCCTCTGCGTGAAGATACAAAAAGACCAGAAGCTCTTCAAGAACATCAAACAGTCTCTGGTACTGTTTTCCCTCTTGAACTGGATGTATCCGAAACTAGAATGAAGTCGCCCGAGAGTAAAACAATGGCGATTGGCCCGTCCTTTGCTACTTCCTATAAAGAAAGAATGAACGCTCTTCGCTCGGCTAGCTTTCCGTCGACTCCAAAGAATACTGCCGCGTTAAATGAAGAAGAAAGAAAAGCGAAGGCTGAAGCGTTAAAAAACTTATTACTTAACCCTACCCCGCAACGTGCGATCTCAACGTCGCCCGAATCCCGCAATAGTCCACTACCTAATGGATCAACACCGAACAACCGCCATGTATCACGACTATCATCTGGTTTCGCGACACTTGAATCAATTGAAAAAAATGCGCCCAATGAGACAGATACTGGCGGTGGCCGAAGCAAGAGTATTCCTCATCAATACCTGGCCTCGGTTTGCAACGGTTCTCAGAAGTTCCAAACCCGTTCTCCCAGCCCACAAAAAGAGAGGGCTCATAGCACTCACCCCCAACATGGTTTTCAAACCTCGCATGGTCATTCTGCACGCACTTCCTCGGCGCATTCAATTTTTCATGGAAATTATGTTTCGCCAACGCCCAATTGGACTATACCTCCGTTAGCTTCGGGAGCACAGCCTGCTCAGGGAGTTTCCACCAGGTTGGGTCCGTTGGAAACTAAGAAAATGGAGGATGACTTACGACGCATTTTGAAACTTAATGCCAGCGACTCCCATAGCGTTAAAGGCGTTGAACAGACTACGGCGTGAAATACGTTGTGAGCTTAGTGCTCAATAATCTTACCATACATTTTGCCCTTGTTCGTTTTCATATTCTCAATGTTCTCTTGCTTTTAAGCGTGACTTCACCGCGCGGATTGTTTTCGAGTGGCACTTCCCTTGCTTCCTGGTGTCGAGGATTGGGTTTATCGCGTGCTATTTGAATCAATTTTTGGACGGGAATTGGTTGATTTCCAATATCTAACTGGCAGCTATTATTTAAAACGCCAGTTTCTCATTTGGTTGATGATTGTCGACTGGTTGAGGAAGGAATGGATTGTGGTGAAGATGTCCCCCCCCAAACCTCTTTTTTTTTTTTTTTGATTGCATGTCACGGCTTCTCGAAGCCTTTAAACTCAACTGTCTCTGTTTCATTAGGTTTTTTTCCGAGCCTGGCGTCTGGTCACAGGAATCGTTGATGCTCAATTTTCGAAATGGGAACGACGAAATGGCGGGAGCGATATATATGAACACGGGTGCTCATTCCTGCGGGACTTGTTGGGTTCTTTTTTGGAGTCACTGACGAGGTCTCGGGGTTATGTTTGATATGGTTTCGCTATCTAATTTCAAAGCTCCCACACCTGCTGGTTGGGTTAATACCTTGCGATGGATGGGTGAGGGTCTGTTTGATCTTTCCAAACGCTTGTCTCTTTCTCATTCCCAGCATTATTTGGCCCATTCCACAGACCTTCCCATGACAAATGATTTCTTCGTGCCTGGCTCATATGATCTCATTTACGTCGATCTTTTACTCTTTCATATCTCCTCTCTTTTTCCTTTTGACTGGCAGTTCTTACCCCAGTACAGAGTACATTCTTTCAAACCACTGTCTATATCCACAAACACTCAGCTATTCTTTTCTTATTCTTTTCTTTAGCTATAACTCAATCAAACCACACTCATTCACTGATTGCTTTTTTGACTGCTTCGTGCTTAGTACAATGACGCCTGTAGTTACTTATCTTGGTTGTAGTTTGTTGACTGGCCCCCATCCATTCAATTCCATAAGAGGTCATATATGTACAGGAATGCAGCAGTTAATTACTTACTGAACATGGGAACATGGAGTTGTGAGGCAAAGTGTACCGAAACTTGGGGAGAGTAACTTTGGGAGGATACATCCCCCCATTCTTCATAACGCGAGCGGTTGCTGGGATAAGTTAGTTAATTATCTATGTTTCATCTTTTAATCCACCAAACAAAATGACTCAATCTCAAATGATCATTGATGGTGGATAAACTTAGTTAACTAACCCTTAATCCCTGATAAACAGTCGCCATATTTCTGTAGGCTAACCAAGCAGCAGCCCACGTGACTGGGCCTGCAGTTAGGCGCTGCAGTTTAACTACCCCGCTTTCACTTGGATGATGAAGGCGACTCTTCTCCTGGAAAACATTGTTTCCTATCATTGATTCGCCTACATCCATAGAGTCTGTTATATAATATTGTCCCTACCAAGGCATATGGTATTTGCCTTCACTGAAGGGGTTCTCCATAGTTACGGACCAAGCTAGATTCCTGACTAGGGAATAACTAATCCTAGTGTGCCGTGGGTCTTCGAAGCTTATTTCGACCAAAGCCGCCGACAGATGGCAGCAGCTCCAAGAGAGAGGCGGAAGCCGGTTGATGGGCTGGCAAATCTTCCAAGTACCAGAGAAGAGTGGCATGAGATGGCCCACATGTATCTCGCCAATGCCAAACTCGGGGACATGTGCTCATTTGGTAAGTTTCAAGTTTGTTTGCATGATGGCCTTCCCTCGCGTCATGGCTAACAGCATCTGTAAAGGGCGTTTCTCTGCATCAACAGTGACCAAAGAGGCATTCCTTACTGTCCGATGCATCTGGGACAACATGATGCTCCCTGGAGTACATTATTGACACGGGGGCGTTCTTCAGTCAGGACCATTGCGATTTAGCAAGACAATTCCTCGATAGAAAACTCCTTGGATCTAAACAGTTGACCAACTTGTTTGATATCATCTGTTCGAATACCGGAACGGAAACACCTCCCAGTGCTCTGTCACCGATGGACTAGGCCCCTTCTCGATGCTTGTTAATTTGCATAAGCAAATCGCGGACAAGAGCCTATCTTTTGCGCAAGATGAGGACGCAAACCCCCTGATATATGCACCGAAAAAACCCCGTAGTGCGCCCCCGCCATCGAGCAGGGACTCAACCTTCAGATGTCTCAAACGCCCTCGTCGGAGCTCTCCCATCGTTGAAGATGACATTCGAAGCTCCCCTGACCCCCTTCTTGGGCCTGTCACCCAGATTACCACGCCTCGTCCTGGAAGCCACCCGTGGATTTCAAATGAACTCCCAAACGAGGTCCCGGACCCCCGAACTCCTACAGAAACACTTGTGGTGAACTTTATGGTCACTCTATTAGGAGGGATTGCCTGCCTGGTTCAACGCCTTTCCAGCTACACGCTCTGTGTAGCTAATCCTTATGAGACAACTTATGAATTTGGGCCAATTGCTGTGGATTCGCCGCTGCCGCCTAAGGAAGAGATTAAATTTCGGGCGCGTATTGATGGGAGCATCCCGTTCAGCAAGCTTGAGGATATGAACCTGTTGGAGATGGTCATATTTGAGGCTAAGCGCGATCATCGCTCACCTGACCGCAGTGTGCCTGTCAGAGGTCAGCAGTCGATGGAACATGTTGCGTACATATGGGAGCGACATGTAAAAGATCGAGCAGTGAGTTTCCATCTCTCTGTCTTCCTGCCCCAAGAGGAGAGTTTACGCTGCTAATGATTTTTGCTATACCTTTTCAGTCTATCAAGCCAGGGGTGTACCGCACTTTTATGATTTCACAGGATTACTTATCCTTCCATGTTAGCATTGGGACATACGATGACGAGTATCTCAACTATATTTTTGGCCCTGGGAATGCGCCTGTCATTCCCACAGACAACCGATGCAATGGCTTCCTTCATATTCAGGAGTTGGGACCTTTCGAAGTCAAATTCAGAAATCAAATGGAGATGCTGGCTCATATCATACTCTGCTTGATAGTATGGCAGCTGGATGGGAAACCAGAGGTGTCTATGTTCAAAATCAGTATGGCCGGAGTGCGGCTGAGTGAATTGTCATGATAGTTTTCTTTTTCTTTCTTTACTTTTTTTTTTGTTTGTGAATCAACATCGGCCCTTGGAGGTCTCTGTTGGCCTAGCCAGCCATTACACTTTTCTCTTTTGACCAGTGTGGCCCTCGCGCGCACGCGCGCGAGACCCTTCCTTGGAGACCTCAGTGGTTGACAAATCATCTACAACAACAGACAAAAGAAAGAAGAAAAATAACATCTGGTAAACAGCCAAGATGTGGAAGAACATTTTTGTACTGCAGGATAGGCTATTCTATATGTGAAATTAAATAAGAATATTTATAGTAGTTACAACAGTAGCATGCTATGATATCAACCTCCTATCTAGTGCATCTTGTTCTTTAATTGAGAGGCATCTATGAAATACTTTACAAGAGATATGGAGGGTCATGCCTGTCCAATTGAAGCAACGCGAACACTTCGTCCAGTGGAATGGCAACTGCTTTGAAAAAGTAATTTGAAAGGGATGTGGCTCATGAAGACCAATTTCTAAAGACTAGCAGGTGAAAAGGGGATGTCAAATAAGATGCGTTCATTACTGCTAAACATATTTAGAATACAGCTGTCAGTATCTCCCATCATTTGCAGTTTGTGCTTGTAAACAAATACTAGTTATAGATAAATATCATAATGATACACAATGCTCAGAAAATAGTTCAAGAAGGATGGTGGGCTGTTGTAGTTTCCTAATTGTCTTTGCCTCCAACTTCTAGAAATTAGGAAAGAGCATACTACTACTTGCGTTGTTAACAGCTTTTCTGGGTGTCCTTGTTCCACTTTTTGCTTCTTTCTTTCTTTCTTCTTTTCTTTTTTTCTCCTCACCCGCGCGATGCCATCTGTTATAGCAGGTTGGGTCACCGCCCTGGCGAATCTTTTGTCAGGGTTGGTGGCATCGCTTGAATATGTAGGTATTACTCCCCTCTGGCGCAGGCGGGTTGTCGATACGCTCGTGCAACCCCTCACCTTGGACGTAAATAACCTCAGCACCCAGCTGGGGGCCTCCGACTCTGAGGTGAGGGAATTGCGCGGGCAAGTTCAAACCCTGGGCAAGAGGATCGAGGCGCTGGAACAGCGTCTCAATGGTCCTCTTGCCCTCACAGCCTGTCTGACCGTCCCTCCCTCTCCGGCCCCTCCCCCCTCGTGATGGGCACATACTAACTTAAAATAGGCTCAAGGCCCTCCAGGTCGGGTGAAAATTTGCCTGGGGTACCCGAGGAAGCCTAACTAGCTGAGGGTATCCCCCAGCAAGCTCGCACCTCATCGTGGTGCTGGGGTCCAGTAGCCAGTAAAGGTGAAGCCAACGCGAGCATATCCACGCCGAGACGCTCAGTTGCTGTCCTCTTGTAACTGAACCTTTTATTCATGTGTTTGTCTCAGTAGCTGGGAGACAGTCTTCCGAAAACGAACCCCAATCATCCTGAGGACACTAGTCCAGGGATTAAGATAGCAAGAGTAATAGCGTCGGGTGAGTGGCTGCAATATACAACGGCAGTTCATTAAATATAAGATAAATGATGTCCAAGGGAAGATCCAAAAACCGTGAAACCTGCTGCACGGGTGGCCTCCATATGTGAGCGACGCGGGAAAAAAGCCCTGAGAGCATCCGATAGTCCATCTCTAGCGAGGCGGTTCAAGAAATAGCGTAGTTTGACAGTCTGCCAGGTACATATAAAGCGCCACGGAAACAGCTAACTAAGGGCGAGGAGTAAAGAGTTGGTTCGACTTGCGGGCGGCGGGTTATTCGGTGGTTAACTATTTGACCCAGCCTGGCTTTTCTCTCAAGCTTTGGGCTGATGACTCGTTGGACTGCGTTGCTGCTTGTAACTAATTTGGCACTTAACCGCAATGGGGGATGCTAAACGGCATTCCACCACGCTAGACTCAAAGCGGTATGGGCTGTCTACTCTGCAGATCATTAATGATATTGCCTACTCTCCATTTGTGACTTTTGACTAGTTAACTACTTAATCAAAAATCATCAAGAAATTAATAAAAACAGTTATACAGTATCAATACTCTGTAGTTACTTGTTAACAAAACAAGTTATTTAAAGCAAAAATATAAAAATAGAATCTTTGACAACTCTAGTTAGCGGCCAGTAGGTAGTTAACTTGGTTAACTAGGGCCTAGAGTGTTCTTTTTTACCCCAACCACCTAGTTACATGGGCCATTCTAAAATAACCCGCAGCCTCAGTGTTGAAATTGGGGAAAATGGCTTGCATGAACTCCGTACATGCATAAGCAAAAGCACAGCCTCTTGAGTAGTTAACCCAACCAGTTAACTAGTTAGTGAGGCGAGGAGGATTGCTTGGTTAACTACGGAGTACTCCGTATATGTCCCCCTGGAACCTAGTAGGTACAGTACTAGCGAGTCAGTCATGGGGAATTGCATTCATATTGAGAGCCCCATCCCGCTCGTGCTCCCCTCTGTTGCTCAACGACCCAAACTGCACAGCGACGATAACTACGTGACCAACAACCATGGTTGAAGTCCAGAATCTGCCCTTGAACTCGCTGCAGAGCACCGATCAGGCTGAATTGCTGGATCAAATCGACAAATTGCGCAGCCAAGGCATCAGTCGCTATGTCTCTCTACCGCAGCTCATCGTGTGCGGTGACCAGAGCTCGGGGAAGAGTTCAGTCCTCGAAGCAATATCCAAAGTCGCCTTCCCGACCAACGACGGCCTCTGCACACGGTTCGTAACCGAAGTCAGCCTGCGCCGGTCAAGCGACAAGTCCGCCTCGGTGAAGATCTTGCCAGCACCCGATTCGGATCACGATCATCGGAACAAAGTGAAAGGTTTCGTCAAGCCCGAGGCCGAATTGAAAGAGCTCCCTGAGTTGATTGCGTCCGCCAAGAGCGTAATGGGCTTGACCGGTGACAGTTCATTCTCTCAGGATATTCTACAACTAGAAATATCGGGCCCTGACCTGCCGCATCTGACCCTCGTCGATATGCCCGGGCTAATCCACACGCCCAACAAATCCCAAACCGCAAAGGATGTGGAGATCGTGAAATCGCTCGTCGAAAAGTATATGAACGCACCTCGCAGCATCATTCTGGCAGTGGTTTCGGCGAAAAACGACCTCGCGAACCAGATTGTTCTTAGGATGGCAAAGTCGGTCGATCCGGACGGCCTCCGAACGATGGGAATCATCACCAAGCCCGACACGCTTCATCCCGGTTCTCCGAGCGAAGCGTCTTTTTTCGCATTGGCTAAAAATCATGAAGTATCCTTTCGCCTGGGGTGGCATGTTTTGAGGAATGCCGATTTTGCTGACAAGAAAAACGATAATTACGACCGCGACGAGACCGAGCGTGCCTTCTTTGAGGATAAAGCACCTTGGAGCTCCCTCGCTCGCTCCAATGTCGGAGTCGAAGCCTTGAGGACTCGGCTGAGCAAAGTTCTCTTTGATCAGATCACCACAGAGCTGCCTGGTCTCCTCGGGGACATTGAGTCTGAGATAGAATCTTGCGGCCAGATCCTGAAAAAGTTGGGCCCGGCTCGAGATTCCAAACAGGAGAAGCTACGTTTTCTTTTGAATTTTGCCGAGCGCTTCCAATTCCTCGTGCGTGCGGGTCTTGGTGGGCAATATAGTGACCCCTTTTTCCGTTCTGGCTCCGGAAAGCCTAACAGGCGCCTTCGGGCTGTCATCCGGGGATTAAGTCACAAATTTGCGATGGCAATGGAAGAGCACGGTCACAACACGAAGATCGTTGAACAAACAAGCCCTACTGCAGCTCATCCAAGACAAATATCACGGCCTGCGTTTCTCCAAGAAATACAGGGGCTCTTGCGAGAAAGCAAAGGCTGTGAACTTCCGGGAACATTCAACCCGCTCTTGATTTTCGACTTGTTCGTTCAGCAGGCAGAACCCTGGGAGCGGATTGCCAAGAAGCATATCCAAGATTGCTGGGATGCAGTTAAGGACTACATTGAAGATCTTGTTGATCATCTAACCCAACCTTCAGTCCGGGACCCTGTCCTATGGGAGATTTTTGACCCTGCGCTGGATACAACATTTCGAATACTGCGAGAGAAGGTTGATGAACTTCTCACCCCTTACACAGGGGCGTATCCTGCAACCCTGAATCGACAGTTCGTGACGCGGATCGAGGAGCTTCGGGAAAAGAGGTCAGAAACGAAGCAACTCACCTCTGGGGAGCCTACGCAGCTGGCCATGGATCTTTATGCTTGCTCCGAGCTCCTTGACTGCATGCTAGCATACTATTCGGTCGCTCTTGACGTGTTCGTGGATAATGTCGAGGCTCTGGCCGTGGAGAACTGTCTTATGCGAGGCCTGGATGAGATTTTGTCTGGCAGTAAGATCGCAGAGATGAGCGAGGAAGAACTGAGCAGGTTCGGGGCTGAGTCAGGAGAGTCGCAACGAGAGCGAAGTTTCACCAATGAGAAGATAGAAATACTCAAAGGAGGCCTTAAAATCTGCAAACGTCATATGAAGAGAGCTCCGCCCACAAAACTTGTTGCGAATCAGACTCGTATGAAACCTTTTGTCCAGATTGTGAAGCAAGCTAATGATGTTCTTTAGGCTCAAAGGTGGGAAAGCAGAATACACCTCGCATGCCCGTCGGCAATAAGCCTAACAGTGTCCCGGCCGTTCCATTCCCGAATTTATTGCCTGCTATTCAATCAACTCCCGCTAAGGCTCCACTCACTGGGCTTGACGCACTGCATCAGCCTATTTCGGATGCATCGTCGACAAAGAATACACACACCAACTCTCATTTCGGAACTTTATCAGGTTTTGGCAGCCAGTCAGTGAATACGGTTCCACAAACCACAACATCAGGTTTTGGCAGCTCGTTCGGCAACACGACTACACGAACCGCAACGTCAGGTTTTGGCCAGCCAGTCAACACGACTACACGAACCGCAACGTCAGGTTTTGGACAGCCAGTCAACACGACTACACAGACCGCAACGTCAGCTTTTGGACAGCCAGTCAACACGACTACACAGACCACAACATCAGCTTTTGGCCAATTGAACAAAGGATTTGGAAGCGCGTTTGGCAGCGCGCCGGATTCTAGTAAGCCACCACCAGCAGCGTCCGATATATACTGTATATCTCGCTTTATTAACAGTTTCGTAGATCCCAACTAACCATCAACAGACCCTCCTGTAACGTACAGAAAAAACACTCCCGTCATATTTGAGTTCCATCCGAAAGAAGGTACCCGTGACAATGAACCGCCAGTGCATGCCCATACAATATCAGCTGGGGCACCATACGACTCGTGGTCAGTGGAGGTATGCCTGTCGCTATAGAAACGTCTCAAGTAAACCAGTATGTTCGGTACGCTGACTATAAAACAGGAAATCAGGGTTGGCGATTATCGTGAAATGCTCAAGATATAGACCTGGGTTTCAAGGATATCTGCTGCTTGGTGAAGACGCGGCAAAGCGGGGATATTTTTTCTTTTTTTATTGCTTTCTCTTCGTCTAATTGCCCATCTACTTGTGCCTCTCAGTATTGTGATCTTATGTATAGTTAACTATTCCTCCTACGCTGAGATAAGACTTCCATTCGGTGTCTCTGTGAAAAGCGCGAATGGCCTTGGAACGAGATTTCATGTATGTTTGGACTACTGCCGTATTCTGCATATAAAGCGCAGTACGGAGCATGTCGTCGACAGTCAGTCCTCAGACTCCCAGCTCATGAAGACCCGCAACCGAACAGGGAGGCTCGCTCGGCATTCCGAAATTAGAACTCGTTTGCGCCTTGGCGCCATTAATTAGCGTTAACAAGTTTAACTAGTTAACTAGCTAGCTAATCATACGCTCGGTCTGCGGTGGATCCGTATGATTACATAACCGAGGATTTCGGGGGGGGGCTAGAACGTCTGCAATGGCGTCATTCCGTTATCGAGATTATCGTCCGATCCTGCAAGTCAGAAAATTTTCCTCCCGAGTGATTTATCTGCCGGGAGAGGAAAAGAGGGAAGATTTAAAAACGTCTATGTTTCCTACTTCAAATCGCTGAATGACAGATTTGACTTTCTCATCACTGAGACTGGAGGATAGCTTTGATACAACCTGGATCCAGAACGCCTTGTTGGCATCCTGTGCTGATGCCAACCGAACCAATTCACCTACCAAATGGTTACATCTTCAGCGTCACTCCGGTCTTCGGGGGGATGACATTCAAGAACAACGAAATCAATATCAGCCATTCGATCTTACCGCCGGGGTGGAATATCGTCATCCACACCGAAAAGACCTCCCCACCAGATGAAGAATGCCACCCCGATTCCCCTCGCCTGTCGCCCTTCCCTGGCAACTCCTCCCCTGGCAGCTCTCGCCCAGCGTCGCGTTCAAGGTCAAACACACCTTGCGGAGAGAATAAACGCATGCACCGAGGCCCTCCATTTCGATTTACGAAACCAACGCTCGACCGCGACTCCCTGTTCATCTCCTCTCTCTTCTTCCCTCCAAGCAGCGACTTCAAACCGCCCACCTCCCCGACACGGCAGATTGCGATGATACTCTGGGCCACCCTCTGGTGGTACTTCCATTTACCGGAGCCCGATCGACATATCAGTACTCCTGAGTCCGCGCTAACGCCAGAACCTGGGCGCCCGAAGGGAGACTGGCACGTGTATATCAAGCGTGAGGGAGTTATGAAAGGTCGCAATCTCATGCAAAAACTGGAGCGTATGGGCCTGGTGACAAGTGAGAATTCGTCTGTAGGCCTTGACCCTGCAGACCCCAATTATCAAGATGCCTGGGGAGAAGTGTATGTCAGTCGTCGCACATTTTGGCAATTGGATCCACGAATCTTCCTGTTCACCTTACAACCCGCTTCGGTGCCCCTTGGCTTCGACTCGCCACACTATTCTAGACCAGCGTCTCCATCTAGAGATGGAGCAAACTCATCTCCCACCGCTGGATCTACCCCTTTCTCTCCCGAGACCTCTTTCAACCCATCGTTGCCCGGCGGTCCGTACTACTCGGGAAGTCACCTGCCGACCTATTTCCCCCCACCTCCTCCGCTCTACACCTTCACCAACGGAGTCCGGCATCCCATCCGCCCCAAGCCACCGAGGCAAGGAGAAACCTTTTACGTGCGCTATATTCGCAGTGTAGGACAGACTCTCTCCTTCCGAGTCCCCGTCCTTAACGCGAAAGAGTCCGTCATGATGAGAGACTTGAAAATCCACCATGGCAAATCCGCAAGCACCACTTCGATTCTCCCGGACACCGGATCAGCAGGCTACATATCGCCCAAATCGGATCACGAGACAGATCTCGATATGTTGCACAGATGGATGAACAATCCGCACGTAAATGACGCCTGGGGTGTAGCCGGACCGCGCTCGACGCAGGAAGCCTTCCTTCGCAAGCAACTCACTTCCTGCTTCTCTTTCCCTGCACTGGGCTGCTGGGATGGGAAGCCATTTGGATATTTTGAGATCTATTGGATCAAGGAAGCGAACATAGGCAAAATCCTCCTATCTCCAGTGGACAATTGGGACCGCGGGTTCCACTGCTTGGTCGGCAAAGACGAATACCACAGTCCGCATCGTGTGCAGCTATGGCTGACCTCCTTGGTGCATTACTGCTGGTTGGGAGATAATAGGACGGAAACTGTGATTTTGGATCCTAGGGTTGATAATGATAAGTACGCACACTCCGTCACCGAATCCGCATTCTCGATCTCTGGATGCTCTTATAGTATCTCTCAAATATCCTCTTTACTAACACGCATTTGTAATTATAGGCTGATTACCAGTCTTCACGCGGCAGGCTTCTATAAAGAAGGAGAAGTCAGCTTTCCACACAAGCAGTCTGCTGTGATGAAGATAAAACGTGACCATTGGGAAGCGCCAGTAATATGATGCAGAGCCGAACAAGCCATCCTATCAACTCGCCTGTCAATACGATGCTGCTGAAAGCGATTCTTGATATTTACTCTCTCCGCTCAAGCCACCGATTATTCTTGTTGGATGATGAATGATAGATATGTCCGCTTCCTTCGTGGTAATGATTTTTTTTCCCCTTTCCTTTCTCAAAAAGATCTGTTATTTTTACGAAGACATGACTTTCGCTGTTCTTGGGGGCAAATTAGAAGGTATATTCGACAGAGAAGTTAATGTGTTGGGTGGCGAGCGCTTTATATTTTGACTGAATTGTCCTTAAACCTGCGATTTGCTTCAGCAATGGGAAGGTGGTTCATTGGTCTTGTTTTAATTCGATAAAGCTTTAAACTTAATCGTTGCTCTCAAAAATTCAATGTACAGTACAGAGTCAATTGACTCGAATGTTCGTTTCGCATTACAATTATCATATCAGCAAAGAAGATCCTTATCTTTATCATTCCTTGCTATTTCATTTAAACATCCATATCGGACCCATGCACATGTATAGATGGGACGATAAGATTGCCGATGACTTTTCCCCAGAAAGCTAAGCATTTGACAAAAAGTTGCATACCCGCCCATGGAAACCCACTCCACCAACGTAACGAAACACGATCGTAAGGCGTCTCGTTTAACGGTATCTCCAGAGGCTGAGGGTGTTGTGTCGCTTCCAAGTCTTGCGCCTGCCGGCAGTCGTCTTGTTGTAACGATGACCCTTGTTGAGACCACGAGATTTCTTGCCAGTTGAAGTGAGGCCGCGGCATTCGCGGTGCTATAAAGGAACAGAATCAGCATCAAATTCCATCCAATGCGTTGTGTATGATGTGTGGTTCTGGTCAGTACCTTGTGGACTGGCTTCACGATCCAGTTGATGCGAGGATCGCGGCGGATGGCCTTGTGTTGAGGATCGATAAGAATGACTTCAAAGTATTTGTAGGTGGAATCCTGGTTGATCCAGTAGGAGTTGAGGACGCGAAGATTGGCACAGCGTCTGCCAACACGCTCCTCAGCGGTAGACTTGAGGGATCGCTGGTATTTGAGCTGGTTGATACCCTGGTTGGTTGGTTTGCCTGCAGTGAGGATGAAATATTAGGAATATGTCTCCGAGAAAATGCTCCGTATGAAATCACTTACCATAAGTGGCACCCTTGGGGGCCGGTCGCTTGCGTCCACCACGTCGGACACGCACGCGGTAGATAACATAACCCTGCTTGGCCTTGTATCCGAGACGACGAGCCTTGTCGGGACGCGAAGGGCGAGAAGCACGATGGATCACATTGAGTTGACGAAGCTATATTGATGCACTCTCAGCAATGTTCAACGAGTGTATAGCAAGACACACAGAGAGAATCCGAGAATATCTCTTTTCTCTCTTTTCTTCGTGTGTGCCACACATGGAGTTGTGTATTTGGGAGTTTTCGAAGGAAAAAGTCGGTCCCCAGCTCAAAGCGGTTTCTTTCCTTTCCCTTTCGCTCTCGGAATCGGTTGTTGGGAAATTTATCTCACCTCCCAGCATCGTACACGCAGCAAGAAGCGCATCACATCGGATTGCTTCTTGCGCTGAAGCTCTTCAACATACTTAAGAGCGCCCATCTGGAAACAGTTCAAATGAGGCAGTCAGTAATCGGTAATTGATGCACCAATCTTGCAACCAAAAACAGGAATAGCAGGAGAAAGGCAAACAGCAGGATGCTAGTCGGAATATCTCACCTTGTCGTCGTGGGTTTGTCGTCCGTGATTGTCGTTTGTCTCTTCAAAGCTCGTCTCGCAAATCCAAGAGAGTTCTCTCTCTGTGTGGAAGATCGCTGAATTTTTGGCTTAAGCGAATGTGTGGCTTGGCAAAGTGGACACCACGTGATGAGCCGTGGCCCAGGTTCTGATTACTAATACGACTTATGATTCGCCAAAGAAATCTTCCTGGAACTCCGTTGCCTGACTCGCTCTGTATATTGCTATTTGAAGAATGGATATGTTGTGTTTCTATTCTTACTTAGATCTACTTTCAACACCATCTATCGGTCAATATGTCCTCCTTTTCTTAACCTTATCCTCCTCCTCCGGTAACGCCCTAACGAGTGCCTTGAGCCCTTTCTCAAGCTTATGCGCCATAGTTCCCCATCCGCATATGCCTCTCTGCTCTTTGCCCATCCCATTTCCATCATCTCCTTCATTTTGTCCTTTCCTTCCCATCTCAAGCATTGCTTTCAAGTTCTCATCCATTTCAGAAACCCTCTTTCTTTTCCATGTTTTGCACTTCGACCCATTAACACCGTTTCCCCGGGCTTTATCATACGTAATCAGCTTTTCGATTTCGGCCGCTGTAGCCTCGCGACCAGCTCCAATAAGCCGGCGCACTTCCGCATAGTCATTCTTCCATTCCCCTACCAGGTCTGGAAACTTGCCGATGCTTTCAATGAAGCCCTCAATTTTCTCACGTGAGTCCAGGAGACCATGGGACCGTTCAAGGATGGTTCTAGATGCAACGTATAAGGGATGATTTGCATATGACATCTCCGTCTGCACTTTCGAGTGACTTTCTTCCTTGCCAGTATGCGGCATACCCTTGGGTGTTGCGGATAACGGTGCTAGTGCAGATTTTAAAACGGACGCGAATCGGGAGTGGAATTGTTCCTCCTTGGATTGCCTGTCCGAAGTTAATACGTGAAGTTCAGGAGACATTGACAGCAAGGCCGAGATATATAACATACATCTCGGCGTGTTTCTCATTCAGCATATCCAGCAGTCTCTTTTCATCTCTTCGAACATTCTTTTCGAACCCCTTGGCGAAATTATCCTTCTTCTCCGTGCGCGCCATTGCAGCCTGCAACGCATTCAACGCTGCGACCCTAAAGTAATATATTCCTTGGTTAGTTCTGATGTTAAGCATAGTACAATGTAAATCGTCTAGTCCCAGAAGGATATTCCCCCGTGGCCATTGTACCTTGCCTCCTCTAAGCCCTCAAGACTCTCCTGCGAGCCTTCTGCGCTTTCAGGGACATCATCATCAATGTAATCATCAGACGCCGTAGTCCGACGCGAGACCCCACGACTGGCTCTCGTCTGCCGTGCCGGGGCATTTTTATTTCCCGCTTTGTTGCGTTGTGCTGGAACCGCTGCCGCGTGCTTTAGCTTCAACAGGCCATTCATCTGATCTAGGCCGCTTACTTACCAGCCTGCTTAGCACGCTTCATCGTTTCAAACAATTAATGGCTTGTCAATGCTCCAGAGTGCCCTTTTGTCCCATTGCAAATTGCTTTCCCCTCGAACGCGGGGCAAGGAGTCGAACGTGCACGCATGTCCTAATAAGGAAAATCATTGATATCATGTGACTCGAGCAATAATTCGCCATATTTGCGTCAATTGAAAAGAATATGATTTATGCATACGTATCCTATCTGGGATATACGTTCTTGGGACTATCAAAGATGTATCAATTTAAAACGGCAGGCAGGAAAAAAAGGTAAAAAAGAGGCATGGAATCGAGCCAATTTGCGGTCGAGGACATGAAGGAAAGAAAATCCATCTTGGATATGAAGCAAATTGTTCGGAAAGGACTGGGCACCATTGGTTTGGAAATCAATCCACCTGTCTGACCTTGACCAGCATCCGAATATCAATGAGAAGCAGGTAAAAGAATGGGGTATTAGAAAAGAAAAAGGAGAGAATTGAGGATCACTTCCGAAGGTTAGCCGCCAGCAAAACCATCATCATCAGCGAGCAGTAGGGGGGGAAAGAAATAAGTATACACGAATAATAAATATAATTAAGCGCAGAAAGAATTAAGAAAGTCAACATAAGGGAAAGTGTGCCAAATATCCTCCGAATATTCTCCCGTTCTGTTTGTAGGATGAAGTGATTGATCTCTAAATCCTGTGGTATGTCGAGAGGTCACAAATTGAAGCAACTGATATGCCAAAGAGAAACAAACCCCTAGTAGTCATATCGCAGAAAACCGGTCATCGCCGCCCTGAGTGCAAATCATCCATCCTCAGGGATTTTATTATCCTTAACTTTATTCCCAACTCAAAAGACTGCACGAGGCAGACGATAGTGCTCCGGTACGAAAGCACGAAACAAGAAAAATGAATCCATAGCCAGTCCGAAAGGACAGAAGATAAAAGCGGCCTTGAGCTTCCGTAATGCACGCACAACAAAGTCGATATCTCAAATTCTCATTGCCTCTGTAGATGAAGGCTGCTGAGGGGTGAGCTGGAAGTGCGAGTAGACGAAAATGCCACTAAAAGCGAGGAGTCATGTGGCGAAATAATGCATTGCAGAAAATCAATCGCGGGTGATAATGGTTTTGAAGTGTCAATCCGTAAGTCATGAGTCGAGATAATCTATCAGTTGGTTCCGAAAGGGCTGAAAAGTCAAAAAAGCCGTGTGAAAGTCGGTATCCTAAGCTCCTCCGCGCCAGCCTGTTGCCAAGTGTATATCTAGTTCACCTGTATGTCCGGAATCGATGTAAACACGGTAGAGTGGTACAAGTTTTCGCAAGAAACGATCTGCAAAACCAAAGCGAAACAGTAGGTGCTGGTCCGTCAAATGGAAATAAGTCAATGGAACTCGGATGTATTTGCGCAAATCAAGAGAGAACACTGAAAAAAGCAAGATAGTAGTAGGACTGAATAACGTCGGACCATAAGATGCTCTGCTAGCGAGCAATTAATGGCTGTCTTTGTCGAATTAAGAACCAAGTGAAAGTCCTTGGAAACGGTTTGACCACTCTTCCTGTCCAGGATAAGCGCTGCGGATACCTGCTGCTCCAAGCCCTGCTGCGGTAGAATCCTGAATGCCATAGTTAGATGGGTAAGAATTGAAAGGGTCGGTCTGCTGTTGCAAGCCAGGCGTGTAGCTGCCGTAACCAGGCTCAGGTGGCCTGGCACTTCCAAGCGATTGATAAGGATCCAAATAAGGCGAGCGAATCGGTCCACTTTGACCAGGCTCCCTGTTCAACGGTTCAGTGAAAATTCCTGGAGATAACCCTTGATTTATTCCTGTGCCATATTGCTTATAATCGTGCTGCCGACGGCGATCTGCGTGCGGATCTTGCCCGAAACCTAGAGAGGA
The DNA here is from genome assembly GCA_001430945.1 of Amauroascus niger. Taxonomy (NCBI): domain Eukaryota; kingdom Fungi; phylum Ascomycota; class Eurotiomycetes; order Onygenales; family Onygenaceae; genus Amauroascus; species Amauroascus niger. Next base: position 25,343 of record LJPK01003335.1, read on the forward strand.
CGAAGCACCAAGACTCCCTGGGAGTTGTAAACCGGCAGTGGGTGTAACGAAAGAAGCAGGGTTGATAGCAGACATCCAAATTCTAGTCTTGTAGATTTTGAACAAATCCGTAACCAGCGAATTAAAATTGATATATGTGTCAGCAAAGTAATAGAAGGTAAGTTTCTTCCAGTCCCTAATTGTAAAAGGTCAGCAACATTGCAGTAAACGTTAATAGTCTGGGGTTGGAAATACATTTGAAATTCGGCATCGAGAATTTCCATATTCAGTCTGTGTTCGACAACTTTTTGCTGACAAACGCGCTTCGCCTTGGCCTCGTTTCCTTCCTTATCGCGCAGAGTTTGAATTTCGTGACTCTGTGCCAGTCGTTTAATCAATTTTGGTTTGATATCACCACCCTGTGCTTCTTGTCCAGTGTGCGGACTTTGGGGCCCCATGCCACCTACGGCACTTCCACCTAAGCTTGAAGGACCATTTGGATTGACTGCATGCGGTGCCCCTGACTGATTCTGGCGTGAAAACATCATCAACCATTTGTAGTGGTCCTCCGCAAGCTTTTCCTTCAACTCCCGCGCCTCTTGCCAACTCACGTTTGCATATGCAACAGTGCCAAGGTCGGTTCCACGATCCGCTTCGACGATGACAAGGTCACCACGTTGGACACGCAACCCAGTATCTTCCTGAATATAGAAGACATCTGCCCTGAAGCACTTGAACGTAACGACGAAGAGCTGTTGATTCTGGTGTGGTTGTGTCAATGCTGCATGTTGACGGCCGTACACGTTTGGCATGACATAAGCTTGATGCAAAGCGGTGGATATTCCCGACGATGGAACAGGCTCATTTGCACGGGCAGAAAGATCTTGTCCTGAAAAATAGGCAGCTGCAAATTGACGAGCACGTAAACCTTCCAGTTCCTTTGCACGTTCGGCAAGGGACTGATTGTTACGAGATTTGAGATACTCACGATTATCTGCGGATGAACCGGCTAAGCCAGCTTCTGCGTAACTTCCCATGCCCCCATCTTGCTTCTTAATAGCTGAGCCAACAGGAAGTTGGGAATCTGCCGAAGCGGGGAATGAAGAGGCTTGTCTCGTAGGGACATCAGCGAAAGAGTGACGGCGACTCTGAGTAACGTCGCTAGCACCGCCAAAACCCAGGGAGCTTTGCCATTGCGCTCGCTTCATATTTTCCAACGTAGCAAAGGTTGGGTACTGCTTTTCCACATTAGCAGAATGCAAGCTGAATCGTCTCCTAGCGCTGCTACGCTTGGTGTTGTATCCGGGGAATTCGCCGAGTTCATCCATGTCTTCAACTGCTAAATCGGTTTCCTCCGGGACGCTTCCATGGATGGGGTGTAATTTGTGACCCTGAGCAATAGAATATCCACTGTTAGCCGAAGTAGAAGAAAGGGTTCGATCCCGAAATCGCGCGCTTTCAAGCTGGTTTGAAGCAGCTTGACGCAAAAGTGCATTTTCTAAAGTCAGTTGTTCGATAGTACGTGCCTGATTAGAAGACCAATTATTATTGCCTTCAGAATCATTGGGGCTAATATCATCATCATCTTCGCGAACGCGGCCCAAAACGGCGGTGTCACGGCCCAGCTCACCAAGTATGCTAGGACGTGAGGAGCGGCGTTGGACAGAATATTGCGCACTGTTTCTGTTACGAGCCCCAGACAATGGTGCAGCAGGTTTAGCTGGCATCATATTGGCGGTCTCTGGGTCCAACTGTCCAACGGAATACGACTGAGAGCGATAGGTTTTTGGTGTTGGGTGGACCGGAATTGCAAATGGTATGGGCGCTTCGGCAATGGAGCGTGATGTCGGGCTGATCACCTCGTCCGTGGGACCAAGGCTCAAACTGGGTGGGTGCATGGAAGTCGGAGATTGTAGTACTTCAGAGAGCCTAGAAGGTGGCTCTTTGCGGTTTTCGGAATTCCAAATTCCAGTGCCCCACGGAAAAGACCCATTGCCCGCGGAGCTCCAGTTAACCGGGCCTGTGAATCCCGGGCTTGTCGCGGGACCCCAAGCACCTTGGTCGGCAGCCGGTGTGGTGGGATTAGAGCTGACGGGAGAAAAAGAACTAGTGGCGGTCAAAGATGCCTTTCTGGGCAATGAGCTGGGGATCTCGTTCAGCCACGACGTACGTCTAGTCGGCTTCGGAACAGGGGTAGGTTGCGATTGAGTCTGTCCGTGATGATCGATTTCATCTTCCGAAGATGCAAGTGCTTCAGAATCTGGTGTCGAACGCCGAACACCCTGACGGGTTTTCTCCAACAATATCGAAGCATTGCTGCTTGGAGAAGGCGCAAATGCAGGTTTGGTAGGCTGACTAGCCCTGCTGGACGCCGCCATTATGAACCGTTAGAAGAATTGAATCGGTGGTAGGGGTTACCCAAGGTAGAAGGATAACTCCATCCACTAGAGATAGCCAAAGTGGTTTGTCCAGAATCTTGTTCAGAAACCCAATGTTTTATCAGCAACCTGAGCAATCACAGTTCATCCAACGTCGAGGTAAGACAGCTTCAAATGTGATTCATATGTTGATATATGATGGGCGCAGTTCCTAAATGCAGAAAATTGCAGAACATCAACATAAAAGCTTTGAAGGCGGCTGACACGATTCAGTATGAGTAGAATTATATGTACCTACCAACTGCCAACCGACTCGGAAATTCCTGGCTGTGTTATGGCAAGGCCTGAGTGAAAAGACTGGTTGAAACAATCCCACCAGATCTGACTGATAAGATTTGTGCTGGTACTAGGATGGCTTGAGAAAAATCTGAGGGGAAGATGCGACGAGAGGTGTGAGAAAAAAGATGCGACGGAAGGTGTGTGGTGAAAGAGGTGCAGAACAATGCCAAATAGCAGATAGCTGGTAAAATTAAAAATCTAAAGAAGACAAGGATAGTGTTAGTTCACATACTGACAGTTTTGAAATGAGTTGAACCATGAAGGGAAGCGAGCTGAAAGTGAGAGAAACAAGGGGAAGAAGGAAAGTGAGAGAAACAAGAGGAAGAAGAGAAGTGAGAGAAACAAGGGGAAGAAGAAAAGTGAGACGAATGTGGGAGGAAGAAGAGAAAGTGAGAGAAAGAGAGAGATAGAGGAGCAATGTTATGAACCACTTTTTATTGCACGACATAAGCATCCCTCTGAGCAGGATGTGTTGTATAGCAAGTGTATTGTGTAAGATGAGACGAAAAATACACAACATCAAGCACATAGAGAAATGGCACTTTGTCAGTTTTGAAGATCATTTGCATAATTGACCACTCTATGCTTGCATGGTAAGAGATGCCTGCCGCACACTAGCCAGTCCAGTATAGATCTCAACAACACAGCCCAATGATAAGCTATCAGGCTGACATTGGCAGCTAAATGGACCCTGGCTACCAGTGATGCGATCACGCAAACATCCCCTCCTGGAATTCAAGAGTAGCCAAAATGTATAGATCCCCATCGTCTGAGGGGTTGGGCTGGTCCAGTAACAGACAGGCATGGCGCATCAATCCCATTGGATGCGCATTCCAAATCTGAATCTCTTTTTATTTTTTTTCCCGCATCCGTGGGGCCGCCGTTTTGCCAGGTGCTCCATGCACAATCAATCACAGACGAGCGACCAAGGTTTTAAAGGATAAATGAGACAAGCAACCTGTCTTACCTTATGCAAAATCTAAATTAGAAAATAGGAACAAGGAACGAATTGAAACAATCTGGTGGGTATTGGAAGAATGAAGAACCGTATCCGATTGCAAACCGACGAGATCTAGGGATAGCAGAAGGAGACATGTCAGCTCGCCCAGTCATGTCAAAAAAGATAAAAGCGAAGAAAGGAAGAAAGCACGATTCCTACATGATCTAGGTCTGGGCCGTCTTTCCCTCTTTCCCAACGCCACCAAGCGCTCAAACGTGGTAAAGATGGAGAGGATTCCTCGCGTTCGAGTCGAATCAGAAGCCGAAAAGAAGAAGAGAAACCCGAGCTTTGCAAGCGCCGTGGACGCGGCGCTTGCACGTTTGCCCTGCCCTGGTCAAATCAATGGATAGCTCGTCTTGACGGGAGGAAAACTAAATATCGCTCGGTTTGGACAAGCAGCGACAAAGCAATATCGTACAGAAACCCTTGCTCCTGGACGTGCGAATATCAGCTGTTGACCTCAAGGAACATAAGAAGATCGGCGAAGGGAGCGTGGTGCGCGATGGTTACGGTTGTCGAGGCGATAAAGGGGGGGTGTGTGGGCGCGAGATGGTCGATGCGATGGCGACGGGATCAGCGCAAGATGAGAAGACGAACTCTAGGACCATGAGGAAAGAAGCCATGCGCCGTTTCTAGCCATTTAATCTAGCGCAGAATGTCAAAAGGAACCACAATCCAGATCAATCGAGAGCGAAGATGGGCGAGGAGGAGGAGGAGGTGGTGGTGGGGGTGCGGAAAAGGAAAAAGAAGAAGAAGAGGCAATCTACGCTGGGGGTGGCGTAAATAACTAAAAAAAGGGTAACTAGTTAACTAAATAGAGTTGGATTTCTGGGAAAAAGGACGACCGATCGAAAAATATTCACTGCTGCCCTTTTTTTCACATCTTCGAACACAAACACAACACCTCCCCCTCCGCAGGAAGTCTACGACGTAGTGTAGAAGGAGAAGGAGGGAAAAAAGGAAGTTTGGGGTGGCACTAACTTTGCGGAGAAAGGACGCGAGCTTTGGAAACTCTCTTGGGGGCTCCTGGGACCGCCTCGAGCCTAAATAAACCAGTAATGGCTGGGATTCTCGTCCCACGATTTGCGGCTAAGGTTTACACTGCTCCACGGGAAGATGGAAGCAAGCAGAAAACAGAAAGATTTTGAAGATGAAGATTGAAGATGGAAGTATATGTTTCTTATGTCGTTGTTTTCTCGCTGCTCAGACGGGAAATAGAAGAGAGGGAGGGAGAAGAAGAAGAAGAAGAAGAAGAAAAGCAACAGGTTAAGAGTCTTGCTACTTATTCAAACTGAACCCCTTTTTTTATTTTTTGTTTCCCTTTCTCTTTTAATTGCTAATAGTTGCCTGAGAAGTGGACATCCCACACCTGCAGGCAGAGATGGACGTACAGTAACTATGGAGTACAACCAGCGCAAAGAAAACTGCTCTTTTCCCTCTCTTGTGGAGTCTCGAACAGGAACCCCCCTGCTCTTGTTCTGGTGGGAAATCCGACCGGTATCCTCGTCTTGGATAGTTAGTTAACTCGTTACCCGAACGCATTCACTCGTGCTTTTTAGCCGCAGGACGACGGAGAGCTAGTCTCGCATCTGCGCAATTACGCCTCAGTGGAACTGTTGATAATCAATATCGGACACGAGATATATATGGCAAAGAAGGGGAGTGACAAAAAAGGAAGCGACTGAAGGACAGCGACCTGTTTTAGCCAGCAGGAAGAATATAACCAAACAACTAGAGGCATCAACCATGCCCATCTTCATCATGTAACTGGGTTCAGCAGGCAACATTGGCCCAGTTCAACTGGTTACAGTGGTTAACTATCAATCACTCTCTGCTGTCGATCTAGGTGCCCTTCTTTGCTCTCAAGATCGACTCCGTGAAAGGAGTTTCAGACTCCCTTTTGCACCACCTCTTGACAGGCCGCATCCTGGAACCGACACTTCACACATAAAACTAGTTATGCTATCGGACTTTGCAGGGAGACAGACCTCGTCCCACAACCGTTGGGTGGCTGGCAGCTAACTAACTAAATTAAAAAAAAAAAAAAAAAAAAAAAAAAAAAAAAAAAAAAAAAAAAAAAAAAAAAAAAAAAAAAAAAAAAAAAAAAAAAAAAAAAAAAAAAAAAATGGCTTGTGTGAGAGGTCTTTTGCGATGGTGGAGTGATCCCGGTTCATTAATTGAAAATCCGGGACAAAAAAAAGGCGCCCCCTCCTCTTCGTTCGCAGGTAACTATAGAACTGGACTGGAGACGACCGTTTTTCCCCAGATCTCTTTTCCCGCATGTGAGAGGAGCTAAAAGACTGCGACTTCGCTGACGACACACACTGACTACGTTCGTGATTAGTGTTTGCCATGAAAATGTTCTCTTCCTCTTCTTTCTCCTTCCTACCCTTCTCTCCTCTTCTCTTCTCTAGCCCCCAGATGCGTTAAATATCAGGTGTTGACTCTTCCAGAATCTGCTTCTTCACAAACATGTATGACTGCGTATGTCTTCGGCCAAGACAAGCGTCAAGATAGTTAACCAGGGCCTGGGCTGGAAAGAAAACATCATGGAGCTGTTGTGGAGACCCTCAATATCCACCATATATTCTCAGCGTCCAGGTTAAGTTGGGTTGATACGAGGAAGATTCCCATGGATGATGGATCCCACCAAAGACGCAAGGAAGAAGCCCCTCTTTAGGAACTCACGGAAAGCCCACTTTCAAACCCTCAAAAAAATCCCCACTCCAACTCACACACGCAGGCGATTCTCCCGCCCTGTGAGCCGTAATCCGAAAAAAGCCACACAAAATTTATTCGGAGCATCTTTCTTCGACATTGACCAGGTGTAGGGCACTGGACATACATTGGCTGGATGCACTGGCTAGGAGGCAAAGAGGCAAAAGAAGTTCGGGTCATCATCGACCCCAGAGCCATGGATGACCTTGAGCCCTGGTCGAAGTTTCGTGGCGAGCTAGAACGCAGCGTCGAGAACTTGCCCTTACCTACATACAATGATACCTACCTAGAGTTGCTCTAACCCACCTGGTATCTTCGAGTTTAACTGGTTGGTTTGTGGGGTAGAGAAAAAAAGGCACATGGCATTCAAGCAGCGCGAGATGGGGCTGGAAAAAAAGAAGCAACGCATCGTTTTTGCCGCCGGGCTGAGTTTAACTATTGTTTGGACTCTACGGAGTAGATTATACTGATTTTCAACGCCAAAATAACTAAATAACTAGTTAATGATGATGTCGTTATTGAGATGGCAAGTTCTAATATTTGTTTGACTTTGAACTGTATTGCTCCGCTTGATAGTGTAGATCAGACTTCTCCTGACTTCCATTTCCCAAATAATCCCTCCAGGGTCTAAAATAATTGCCATATCTGATCATGAATTGAGCCCAGTTTCCCGTCGCGCAAAGCTGACGAGCGGGCCGTGGCATCACACGAGTGCCGATAATCTAGTTATGTTAAACTACTATGCAACTACAAGAACTAACTACATAAACGACATAGCCGGGCCAGAAGACATCCATTTGTGGATGGAGCTTCGTTATCCTGCCCCTTGACAGAGCATGCTGGGCAAAAGTGGCCCAGGTACCATAACCTGCTCCTCCCGACAAGGACGCTGCGCGATCAGTTTAGTGAAACTAATCGACTAAGACAAGGATTCAGCACGCTCACAACTCGATAACTACCTAACTAGTTTAACTAGTTGCCGCTCCTGTGTGCCACCGAGACGGCATAAAATAGCTGACTCACACGGGCGCGCGATCAAGACTCGTCAGCCTTTCCTTCCCTTCCCTTCTCTCTCCTCTTCTCTCAGATACAAGCAACTGGTGGGAGGGGAAAATAATAATAATAATAATAACGCATCCGCCTTACATGAAGCTGATGAATCGAATCCCAAAAGGCAGCTCTATAGTCATGTGCGCAAAGCAGGCAGTTTTAACTAAAGATCCAGAAGCCACTTGGTCCCAGTGCGTCCAAAGACAAGACAACAGTGCATGCATGCACCCCGCAGGTTCCTCCTCCGGAGCAAAAGCAAAGACGGCCCCAGCGCTCGAGCAACTGACAATGCAGTGTAAGTGCCACTGTAAAAATATATCTACTCACCTTGCTCTTCTGTCCTCTTTTTCAGGGACCAAACCTGAGCCCCAAAGACCTGGGTTCTCTATGATAGTTATTTCTCTGTGTCCCGCGGAGCAGGCTGTTTAACGAGTTACACAGAGCTTCCAGCACCAAGCCCTACAAGTGACAGGTACCGAATCATCTGATCATAGTTGACCAACAAAGTCCTGGCTTCCATGCACGGCATCATCATCCATATGTTCCATCCGCTGCGTTTCCAATGGACTATCGACCTAAATCTTCAAGTAGCAATCACTGACGATCAGACAAAGATGTCTTTGATATCTTTCCATCAGCTTCCCCAAGGACAAGATCAACCGGGACTTTACGAGTTGTGTACGGAAGTAGTTATAACTACATTACTACTTTATGCCCTTCTTCCGCTCCCTCCTCCCCCAGAGATATTCCCTCTGGGAAGTTCTGATGAAAATTAATCTGATACCACTGTCCGGAAGAGACGCGCCCCCTCCAACATCTCGATCCATGCAACAGACTAGATTCCGAGCCAGTTCCGGACTGGACAGGTGAGAAGATAGTCTCCCCCCTCTCCGTGTCAATGTCAATCACATGAGATAAGTTACTGCGCCGTGCATAACATAACCTACACGAGGATTATTCTCTCATTCTTTTTTTTTCTCTCCTTACATCTCGCATGCGAGACGACCGCGATGATGAGAACAGAAAGTAGAAGGAGGAGAAATGCAGATGGAAAAAGAAAGGCAGCCAACTACGTAAAGCCGGTCCTTGGGGGATCTAGACCCAGGGCGATCGTCCCATTTCTCCTCAATTCCAAGGTATATGTAGTAGCCATGTAGGCGCACGTACGAGGTAGATGTCGTTATACAAGTCAAAGGTAGCGCTACTCAAGTCGATATTAATACGAAGTCCAGCAAGGTCGAGCCCTTTTCCCCAGATTTCTATGTAGTTAATTAGTTGTGCTGGCGCTTCAAACAAAGAAAATAACTAACTGCTAGGATCGTGGGCATGGAAGCTTAAACTTTCCACAATAGCAGCACCGATGCCGTGGACGCAGAACCACCCTAATTGGAAGCATGGAGAAGTATCGGGTCCATCCTGACTCAGAGTACGGGGAAGCGTGCAGGATATATATTACATGCAGACGGAGGGGTTCAGCGAATATTTAACAGGCCCCAGCTATATGTAGTTATGGGCCAAGTGAAGGATACTCTCTTATTGGGGGGCACTTTGCTTGTCGTATGTAACAGACTAGACCGGATAGTGGAAAAGAAGCACGGATAGAGAGTGCAGCAAGTACTATATTATACTTGGCCTCTATCTCGATAGGAAACCAATACTTTTTGAGTAGCGAGCATTCGTCTATGCTGACGAAAGAGATGCCCCCCAACGAGCATTCAATATATGGTATCATACACGTCCACCTCGGCATTAAGCTCGCCGAAACAAAGATAACAAAGAAACCAAAATACGCGAGATGCATATAGTTTTAAAATCACGCACCCACGGTGTCCAGACTTCCCTTCCCGATGGTTGATGCAGTCGCATGAGGGCCCTTCTGCTGTCGTAGCTTCTCTTCAAACCTTTCAAACTCCTTCAACGCAACCTCTTCCTCCTGGTCGAGCACCTGAGTCACGGTCTTGACCTCCTCGATCTAGAAACGCAAATCAGTAAACTATCGCCAAAGCAAAAATATTTCAAACTGCCCAAAAAGAGTAGAACGAAAGGAGGGATATCCAACTCACATAATGCATCAGCATCGACTCAATCCCATTCTTTAATGTCACCGTACTGGAATCACACGTCCGACACGCCCCCCTCAACTTCAGCAGCACATTCCCATCCTTAAACCCCCTAAACTCAATATCTCCACCGTCCTCCTGAATCGCCGGGCGAATCCTAGTATCCAACAATTCCTTGATCATACCCACAATCTCTTCATCCTCCTCGTCATATTCCGCCGCCTCTTCCCCAGCGCCTTCCTGCCCAGCTTCAGCGCCCTCCTTCGCCGCGACAGTGTGCACTAACTGCTCACCGGCAGTCACGGCCTCCGTGATAAGACTGAATACTTCAGGCTTGATGTGCGCCCAGTTAGCATCGCCTGCCTTGGTTATCGTGATGAAGTCCGGCCCGTAAAAGACGGACGAAACGCCATCGACATTGAGGAGTTTAGCGGCTAGCGGAGATGGATGGGGCGGAGCAAGGGTGGAGCGGGGAGACATGTATTCGAGAAACTGGGTGGGAAAGTTCTCCGGAAGAACGGGGTGGTTTGGTATGAATTTAAGAGCCTATTTTTTTTTTGAAACATAGATGTGTTAGCACAATAGTATGACTGGCCACCAGATAAGAACCTTCCCCCATCCGTGTCTATGCACTCACGTCTGCATTTGGAGTGACTTCCGTCTGGATAAATATCGTCCTGTTACCCGCGGGCACGTTCGCCGGAGTTTGCGCGGCAGCCGGTTGATGCTGTCGTAGCAGCGTCGGCCTGTGGCGGGACTGCGAAGAAGTGATCACCGGAATCCTCGCGGCTTGAGTGTACGCACTCCTCGACCGCAACACGATCCATCGCGGCGGTGATACAAAGATTCCACCCGAGGACTGTGATCTGCTAATCGCTCTCGATAAGGAGCTAGATACCGTCCGTGCAGCCATGATTGCGTGGCTCGAGATGATTTCTGACCTGCAAGAAAAGAAACTGCCAGACACTACTTCTCCAAGTCTAGCGAAGCTCGTTCGTTCTGGCATTCGTCGGCGGAGATTGCTCAGCGGAAACTTTCGCCTGACGTAATACTAGTTCATGGGATGCCAATCTCCGCGGGGCTATTTTAGCCGACATCTCCCTCGGTTATAGTTGCTAATCGTTAGCTGGCTTAACACCGTTCGGGCTCAAAGCAAATGGCAACCTTACCTCCGACGAAAAGTCCCAACGTTGGAAAGATGCAAACAGTGGGAGGAGACCATCAATCTTTCTAGTTTTCTTATAATCACTGGACGGAACTGTTCTAATAACTAATTGTGAATTGGAATTCACATCTCAAAATGCACGTGTTCAAAGATACAGCCCTGCCCTAAAATCATACCACGCTCGGAGAAACACCGCCCGAGCGTACAATCTCGAGAAATGAAACCTGGAAGCAATTGCTCTCACAAAAACGCCTGATCCTGAACTGAAACTAGATGTTAAAATATGAGGGTATACATATATATATATAGGTATATATATTAAAACAGAGAAAGACTAGATAGGGTAAACTATAAGTCGTTTTTGAAAGGTCCCGGCGCATTAAAGTCATTATTTTCGAAAGAAAAGACCCATCGTATCATATAACGAAATAAACCAAAAGCACTTGATCATGCTGCATCCTTCTTGGAAGCGGGGAATGAGATGAGAAAGATGAGAAACGGTGCGCAAAAAGGTGCAGAGAACTTCAGGGTGACCACATCCCAGATCTATATAGCCTTGTATTATAAATGAACATATCATCATCATGAAAATCGTGAGCCATGTAAAAATGTCAGTTTCGTCGCCATCCGAAGCGTTTATGCCTGGTATCGTGCCCTCCACCGCCTATTACGGCAGACGGCTCCACCTGTAAGCTTCGACTGTATAGCTCCTGGACAACAAAAGCCATTAGTCTTTTCATTTCGTATAAGTTCGAGATTCAACGAACGCCGCTGGACACTCACATCTTCGTCGCCTTCAAATTTTGCCTCTAGTACCAATCGTCGCACTATTTCATTTATATGAAATGACGGAAATGGGGTTTTCTGGCTTTGCTGAACCCCAAGGATCACATCGCCCATGATCTCGAATTTGCGCCAGTTGATGCGATCGCCAATGAACGTCTTGTTACCCTCTTCTGCTGACACTAGGTCGCGAAGGTGAAGTGGGAGGAAAGGTATTCGTTCCGCAAAGGAGTTTTCCCACGCCAGTCGATACGCAAAGTGGCTCTTCTGAGTACCCATTAAGATAACTAAACTCATAAACTGTTTCTGAACGCCGTGATAGACGAGGTCTTGTGTTTGGGACAATCGATAGATAGGAGTCCCATTCAGCCCTGCGATGATCGCTCCGAGGGAATTATAATTATGCAATTGGCGTAATTTCTGCGCAAAAAAGAGACCGATCAGCTTATGATCTCCAAAAATCTAAGGACCAAATTTGTGGTATCACCAACCAATGAAATATTCATAAACTTTTCTAATGCTTGTGCCCTATGCTTAGCCTTATCGCGAAGCAAAACCATGCTCGCAGCAAAGTATGCGAGGTGGTTAAATTGCTTTATCATCCTATTCACGTTTTCTAAATGGCTGAACGGTTTTTCCTTGTTTTCCGAAGCCGTGCTCACGTGGCGAATTAATTCTCGTGGTCTAAAAGCGCTGTACATTACCCAATCGATCCGGGTGAGCTCCCGTGCAAAATCCTCGTCCGGTATCTCCATGAAAATTCGCCATTGTGTTTTGCCTAAAGTGTAACGTGGTACTACCTCGAGCCGATGTGCTTCTCGCTGCGCTGATTCGGTGCTCAGCATGGTTTTGAATGATTGACTGGAAATGCTGCCCGATCTATTGAGCGTCGATGTCATTGACAGGTTAGAGTATTGAGATGCGTGGTCGACATTCTCCTCATTTAGGTCGAGAATTGTCATTGTTTGGATGGTCTCGTCCATATTCTGGGCGATAGAGGTCGCCGGGGAACTTTGAACAGAGGTATCCAGAAAGGTTTCCACGTGTTCAGACTCGCTTTTCTCATCCTTCAATGCCCAGCTTGAATCGTCGTCCTCCACGAATTTTTCGAGGCATGAGCTCATTTCCTTCGCTGCGAACGCAAAAACCATGGATTTTTCCAGATATGCAATGAAATCCATAAGTCGTTTCCGACACTTTGTGCTCGCGAAGTCGCCAGGGTATTCAGCGACCCACTGCGCCAGGGCGTTGATCAGTGCTAGGTGGTCGGCATGGCGTTTCAATCGAGGCACTACACTGTTGTCAATCTGTTCAAATCGCCCGATTATCGACGACAAAAGCTGCGACGGTGTTGCAAATTTTCGGTAGAGGCACAGGAATATTGATGGAAACTTTGCATCTTGTTTTGTCAATGGCATCGATAGAAGGCGATCCACCAGTTCGTCAAACGTAAAGCCACGCTCTTCCGTTTTCTCTTTGGTCGCTCTGGGGCTCGTCGGGCTCGTAAGCTGATGTGAGGAGTCTTCTGCTTCATCTTCCATATCCAGAAACGAATTGAATGCGTCAGAACCGGCACTGTGCCTCCACTGCGTACGGAGCCTCTGATGCGCGATGTTTCCAGGAGACGATTCCTCGGGCACTGGATCGACTGTGAAGGAAGAACCACGATTCAGCCGATTCCCAGGAGGCGTTCGTGGTGGGATAGGCTGTGAATTGCTGCGCCCATATCTTGAACCGTGCACATTGAGAGCCAGGTTTGAGTTAGCTGCGGAGTCGTGATGGACTCCTTCGTTAAGATAAGGATCGGCGGGGTCAAGAGAAGTGCCCTTTGGCGTTTCAGAGTGTGCTCGTGTATGCTGGCGGTTCAGGTAAGGGTTCTGGTGCGGTGGGATGTTTCCAGCAGAAGCTCGATTATTCGGGGGAGAACGCTGCTTCTCAGAAGCTACATCTGCGATAGCAACAAGCAGAATCAGTGGTCAGGCCAATTGAGTCAATGCTAGCTCAACGAAGGAAGGTGTAAAAAAAAAAAAATCCAAAAAACTAAACAACAGACGTCGAGTCGACAGCCAGATCGAAGCTAGACATCAGACATTAAAATTCGACGCCTCCGTTGAACAGGGATCAAAGTGGACGGCCATGCAATAAGAGGGTGGTTATATTAATAACAGCGCAGGGTAAGTGGACGGGCATGGGGAGTGGAGTGCCGCAAAGCACGATTTAGCGTTGATGGCGAGCAGGGGGTTACCTGGCGGGTAGCAGCACTCCGCACCACAAGTCGTTGACCAGTGGTTTTCCCCCAGGGACAAGGTGGGAAATTAGCCCAGCTTGCGAAGTTAATGAAAGGAAAAAAAAAGGGCGAACGAGAGGGCCGAAAGGAAAGTCGAATAGAAGATTAAAATGAAGAAAAAGATTTGAGAAAAAAATGAAAACGAAAAAAAAAAAAAAAAAATCAGGAAGACGGGTGGTAATAATCGGCAGCAAGGAAGAAAAAGGATGCAACATCAAAAGAGCAGGGCCAGGCAATTCTCAGGGCGGTTTGGCCGGCCAGGGAAGGGTGGAAAATGGGCCCTGTCCAGACGCACAATAGACCAGAGTGGAGCCCCCGCCCCCCAAACACACGACAGTTTTAGCACACCCCGATGGGTAAAATATCCTTACCGGAGGTTCGAACGATGATCGCCCTGAGAACTATAGAAATGCATTTCTTGTAAGATTCTGAAACACGGACGGACGTCTGCAACGCTTCGGTCCCCGCAAGAATTCGGTTTGCCTGCTCGAGGACGGCTGGACGGTGCTGGGAAGAGCGTCGCGGAGTGTCGCATTTACAAGCCACGACAAGAAACGGTATATTACTTGTCTTTTGCAGTGCACCTATACATCAAGGATCATTCTTGTCAGTTTTTGTATTATGCATATAATACTGTATATAGGCCTGGGCATAAGAATTCCTTTTTTGTTTAGCATTTCCCTCGAAAGTCTACTCGCCGTTGGCTCATTGAGCAAATCACACACACGCTGGCTGGATCGCCTGCGGTGGAGAAAAATATAAAAAATATAAAACCAAAGGACAGCGAAAAGCTTTCCATCTCGCAACTTACCGAGGAGCTGAGACAGCTGCGTAAGGGTGTGAGGATCAGCCGAGTCAAACAACGCGAGCACCCCGTCAATGGGAGGCAGCGCCTGCTCTCCGAGAGATCTGGGCCATGTAATTCTCCCATGCTCGTCAATTGCGATCTTAGTGATGCCCATCTCCAAGAGTCGAACGAGGTATATGGTCCCATCCAGAGACATCTTCTTGACCGACGAACGGGCAATCGGGGTCTGCTTCAGGTCCAGAGCATATTTTACAAGCGTAGACTTCCCTACTCCTTGTGTTCCGACAACGGCCATATTCACCTGAGGCAGGCGGTGTTGCGATCGCATACTAACCTACAGATCGAATAAATTAAAAAAAAAAAAAAAAACGTCAGCCCCGAGTGAACACGAAAGGAGCATGGGCCATTGGACTGTGCCAGGACAAATGGGCCAAATGGGATATCACAGGGGCAAGCGCGCGCACATACCATGGTGCCGATTGGGACTTGCCCTGAAGCGTCCTGACCGGAGGACAAGGGATTGCCTTCATCGATTGCTGCAACTATGCCATCAGGTTGTTGTTGTTGTTGTTTCGAAGCGCGATGGAGGGGAAGTTCGCCAGCGGGAGCAGAGCACGTACGGCTCTGCAGGGTAGGTCTCGAAGGAGGAGGCACAGGTTCGTTTTTGATCAAATCTCCCACCGATTTGTTCCTTAGATGTTGGGGAGTCATGGTTATATGGAACCGGGGGGTATAGCTGCCACTTCGCGTGGAAGGGAGACTTAAAAAGGAGGCGCAGGGACGCGGACGGAGACACGGTATGACGTTCGCATCCTGCGATAGGGGACCCTGATGTTTTCAGTGCATGATAGTACGTCAATTGCTAACGCGTATGTTGTTGAGGGATCGGAGTGCGTTGGAGCAGAATAGGCTTGGAGTTCGCGTTTCAGCTTTTTCGACGAAGTCCTTCCCCGAACAAGCCACAGCTAAGGACGAAACAGCAACCCGATACTTGTGTAGCGGATTTGCACTCAGCACAGACAACGCCAAAAAAGAAATGCCGGCGCGGACTGTAAGGCTAAAAATGATAGTTTTGTCGCTATGAAGGTAGAAGAAAGACTGCTATAATAACTACGCTCAACAAGGCCATAGAGGGCCGGGCGCGCCTTTGCAATGTCTCAACGAACGGAAGGAAAGCCACCTAAAATGTCGAATGTGAACCTCAAAGCAATTAGTTAGCCCGTTCTCTCCAGAGTACTACTCGATAGGGACCAATTCAAAGGCTCCAGAGATCTGTCAGCTTTGAATGATGCAGATGAAGCTTTTCTGCCACATGAAACCGGCAAGCGAAACTGACTTTGGCTTGCAGCGAACCTAACTCTCTCGGGCAGGTCCTCTTACGCCTTTTTTTCTCCTTTTGGGTGTTCCAAGGACCGGCCAAAACTTGAGACAGGCTCTAACTATACTAACTAAACTTACATCTTGACAGCACACGTGGAGTCTACTGAAACAGGGCGAACCTGTCACTTCTCCATCTTGAACTGGTGGCTTCAGGATGGATCGGCCGTTTTCTCTTGTTTGACGATCTTCCTACTTTGCACGGCGAAGTGTGATACAGTTCTAAATTTGTTCTTTTCTTCCTTTCCCTTTCCTTTGGCACGTTCACAGTCAAGTAGATTGAGGGCCAAATACTTTCCCGTATGATCATTGCTACTTTGTGGAACAAAACCCAATATAATTGAATGGAAAATTTCCATTCTAACCTTTCAGACTTCTTAACTCCAGCAAACATATCTCGACCAATCGCACAAGTTGCTGCTTGTCAACATTGTACAGCTCGCTATGCCTCGATCAGACGGTTGAAACAGCAGCACAATAGCCATGGTGAAAAATCACCACACTCCTGGAATGATGATAGCCAGGAGTGCACCCGCTAATCTCCAGTGTCCCGCCGGCTCAGTGACCGCTCAACCGCTCGGACGGGAATCTTGAATCCGGGGGGGAAGTGTCACCTCGCGGGCGCAAGAGATGAGTTCTGGAACGGAAGCCGATAGCACGTGTGTGTGAAAGCCTGACATAAGTTTTATACTGGTGCGTTAAAGCGTCTTCGCGGTGGACAAATTGACCGACCCAGGGAAACGTTTCGATTCCGCCACCCAGTATCCGAACAACGAATAAAAGGAAGACATAAAAATTATCTTGTGTTTTGCCCATTTGTGCATCTCTTTATCTGTGCCCAAAATATGATGGATTGTGTCGTTTGAAGCGTCTTCTTTGAGAAACAGAGATAAATCTGGTATAGTTTCAAGGACTATCGCAGATTTATGTCAGGCAATCCACCAAACGGAATCATGCGGAATCTCCCTGCAAATGCCGATCCTCTGGCGACATTCCATCCTCGCCCAATACCAAAGCGACAAATCTCATAAACGCCTGTCCATCGGTGTCAACGACACCGGCTTCGCAGCTTTCTCTCCATTTCCGAACTCGTTTTAGGCCTCTGTTAAATCCCTTCTCGACAGTCCACGGGCCTCTGCTCCTCCCCATTCCGTGCCCATGGCCTTCCCTACCACGACCACGCCCATGAGTTTGAAACGGTGACCGTGTTTCTACCCATTCTTCCTCGAGTGTGATGTTATGAATATCTCGGAGTCTGGAACGCAGCGTGGGGTGTTTCTCAAACAGCTCCTGTAGCTCCTGCGACCGCTCCAATTGAGCAAATTTTGACACATGGTTAAAACGATGTAATGGGACGTCTTCGGTTTTCGCGTCGTTGGTCTCGTTTATCGACGCGAAAACTCCATTGTCTGCTTCATTATTTGGTGCAGATTCAACTGGATTTGGGACACAGTCAACCTTATGTGCTTGTGAGCAGTCAAGAGAACAACTATTTGTGTTTTCCAAAGTGTTAAAGCTTGAAGCTTTTGAAGCAAGCAGGGGATCCCAATTCCACTCACCTATGAAGACCACATGAGGGACAACGGTATTTGAATGGCTTGCTGTTGCAAACCTGGCATAACAATGACATGGCAGATTAATAATGGCGTTTGTGAAGACAATGTGATGATTTGACAACTTGCATTGCCGCAAAGAATGATGAGCAGGAGCTTCAAAAAGTTCACGCTTAAATCAATGTATGGTGGTCTTTCTCGTTCGCTGTAGTTAACCTTATCGATCCAATCTTTGGTTTGTGGGGCACGTGCACGGAGTACGCTTAACCTCATTTGGCCTAGGACTAGGCCGGCCCAGGTGCTTGAGGCTTGAGCTGCATGAAGCCATGTATGGTGGTCTTCTGCAAACCATTTAAAACACCATCACTCTTTCAATTCCTCCTCCTGCTTGAGACTTCACACCCCCCCCCTCACACTCTTCTAGTCTGAAAAGCAAAACGAAAAAAAAAGGAAGGAAAAAAAAATCCCCACCATGTCCTCCCAAACCAGTTTCCGAGCCCGCTCCATCTACCGCTCTCTCCTCCGCGAATTTCCCCAGCGCCCGCTCTCCTCCCCATCCCCCCTCCAAACGCGCATCCGCGCATATTTCGCTGCAAACCCAACGCACCAAGGTTCCGAAACCAACGGCGCCGCCTCAAGTAGCACCCAGGCACGCATTGAAGAAGGAGAGCAATTCGCCCTGTATCTAAGAGCGCAGAGGCAGTACACCATGTTACTGGAGCGGTATAACCCCGGTGCGGATATGGATGAGCAGGAACGGGTTCGGTTGACGGCGAGGAGAGTTGGAATGGACTTGCCGCCGAATTTCAGTAATGGGAAAGGGAATGGTGATGGTGGACGGGAGACATGAGCGGTTCTTTTGGGGCATCATGGGAATCAACATGGTTCCGCTTGGATTTGTGAATGGATGTGATTGGGGATGTATAAAATTTGGGAGGGAGCCGGCGCTCGGGTTAGCTCGTCTTTTGAGTTAAAAGAGGTTCGAGAATAGGAGCATAGAATGCTTGGGACTCTTCCTACACCAGGAAGTGCTGGAGATTCGTTGATAGGCAAGAACCGGTCGCGGGACCTTTGCCGGCTTTGGGCTGGATCTTTCGATTTGTGTTTTTGGAGAGGGTAGGATCGTTGTTTACCGACCAAAAGCCAGAGTCATGTTTGGAATTACATTGACTCCATCAGTTGTTACAAGTTTACAGAAGCGATGATGCGTTTGTATTTTTATCTTTATTGTTTTTGGAGTGGAATACCTGACAACAAAAGGACCCCAGAAAGGGGTTAGAGGGTTGATCAGTCATACTTTCAATTCCTGGATAAATGTTTTCCATTTATAGTGCCAAAATACAATATATACTCCATAGATTCATGTCATCTAGAATATTGTATCTAGTAATAACAAAGTCATAAGATGACCAGAGTGCTAAACGCCACAGTAAAATGCCACATGTAATGCTATATGCCGGAAATGCTCAAAGAGATTCGTTCAAAAAGGAAAGAGTGCTTGCGAACGCTCCAAATTGGGGCTAACCAAAGGGAAAACCACTCTTGATAAAATAGATAAAAAGCAGGGATGGAGACAAGTCAGCCTCTAGTAGCCGCTCGAGCCATTCGTTTCTCCGCGTACGAATTTGCCGCCGAGGTGAACAATCTAGAGAAGACGTTTCCATTTGCATTTGTTCCGGAAGTTTTGACGAGTTTCGGATGCTGTCCAAAATCTTCGGATCCCGGAAAAACGTGTGCTCTAGCCTTCGGTTTGAGATGTTGAATGGTAACATAGCTCGACAACATTGAAGGACTATGTTTGGAATCTTCAACAATAATGTCCGCGGTTGAGGATGTGCTGAAACTCGCCGGTGTGCCACGTGAGCTTGGAGCTATGCTGGATGATCTAGAGGATGAGCCATGAATGCTGGCTTCGTAACTCAAACCAGGAACGTCTCTAAGGGAGGGCGGCGAAATGGAGCGGCCACTTCCGTACGAAGATTGCCGGCGCTTGTGACGCTGGATATAAGAGCCTGTGTGGCTGGAAACAGACACTGGAGAATTGTAAGCTCCTCCGGATGGCATCCGACTGTGAGGCCGTGGTGAAACGCCGCGAGAGCCAGCGTTAACCAACATCGATGTTTGAAGTTGCCACTCGCTCTTACGGACAGCTTCAATCTCATCTTGGAGGGTCAAACGATCTCTGATTGGGGTAAGGAAGGGCTCGAAGTGTTCGAAAAGGTCCTCTTCTCTGACCCGAGTATCCCAATCAAGCAAACCGAGCATTTGACGTTCCATCAGATTGACCTCTGGCAAGGAAAATCCAAACCCGTTATAACTGTTCAGGATGGTATAACGTGCCCAATGCTTGTTCTTAGGACTCGAATCGTTGAGATTCTTGGCAGCAAGTATGAGGGCGGCCAGGAAGATGCGATGGGGGGTACAACGCATGCCTTTGGACATTGGAGGGAGCTTTGCACGCAGTTTGGCCAAAAAGACCAGCGACGTCATCAATGTCGGCACCTCAACATGAGATCGCCTGACGAGGTTACGAATAAACGACTCGACGGATGGAATAGCAGATTGGGATTGCAAGTCGGAAGCGCCGGGGTTGGGGCTTTCCGGAGGAGTTAGAGGCTGACCCTGCTTGTACGAGGGTGGCATAGGATCGTCTCCACACCGCAGAACCTGGGAGGCTGCCTTGGCCAGATAGCGAATCATCTCGTTGGAGACCGGCGCCATGATAAATTCGTTCATTGCTTCCCGATCATAGCTGGAAGTTGTGGTCTCCATGGTGACGGGCATCGTCCTTTCAAAAAATTGGGTAAAATCCAAACCGGCCTTTTCCAGAAGACCTCGTGTCGGTTAAATGATGCAAATCAAATAGAGGTGGAGGGAGTCAACTTTTGTGCGAATCGTAGAATAGGTGCGATATGCGAATTCAAAAGCAGATGAAGCAGACCAGACCGCCGTGGTATTCGCGAGAATTCAATTGCAGTTTATTTTTTTTTTTTTCGTCCAAGACTTTGGATGAAAAGCAGAGACGGGGAGAGTATTAGATTAATAGATCGAGGCACTTGATATATCAAAGGGTCTCGTCGACGCGAAATGTCCGGCCAGCGGAGTGATTCGGCAGTGTGATTGTGCGGTGAGAGCAAGAGAGCAGGAGGGAAGTCTTAAGCACCCCCTAAAGGACAAGTCAGATACTCTAATCTCGCTTCGACAGGGCGAAGGCTGTGACCACAAGGGAACAGCAGGTGAAAGAAGTCTATGTGTGTTCAACGGACCTTTTGAAAGTTGAGCGACCGGAAATGCCTTAGTCCTGGGCAAGGCGCGGGATCAAAAAGTTGCTATTACGAATAGGCCGTTGGGGGTATACCAGATACACCGAACGAGAAGCAAGTGATAAGTGACCACGAGGTGTGTCTAAACGAAAGAGAAAAGAAACGACTTTGAAGGAAACTCGTTAAGAAAAGACTAGCTTGACAAATAGAAAGAAGGTGGGAGAAGGGACACCTGAGAGATGGGAAGCATGTGGACAGCCCGCGTGAAGGAGAAGAAGTGGACATGAACGACGGGGAGGTCATCAAGGCCATATATATGCATCACAACGGAAAAACACACACACAACCTGTGGGATAGTCCCGTCAGCGAGCGACGGTTGCCAACTGGGCCAGAATAATCTCTGCATTTTTCTTTTCCGCTTGGGGTCCAGGCGGCTGCTGAATCACAGCGAGCGCCAGAGAACAGGAAACGGTGGGTGCTGAGGAGAGCACCATGGCGAGCAACGTGATTGGGGTTAAGCTACGCGCCTGCGGTGGAGGGGTTTTCTGGGCTTTGTTTGAGCTTGGCCTATTAATAAAATGCCATCACGGGCTCCTGGTTGGACAGACAGGGGGGAAGTTTGGCTGTTTAGCGCCGGCAAGGGGG
>LJPK01003148.1:0-12385 GCA_001430945.1 Amauroascus niger
CAGAATTGCAAAATCTGATGAAATTTCATCTATTTCATATTAAAATGTGTCATTTGTCTTTAAAATGCAATTGTCAAGTACATTACTGATGATAATGTAAGAGAATTTCAAAAATTTCTTTTTTCATTTATTAAATGAACACAGATTAGATATCTTTTTCATATTACACATTTTTTTTATTTTCTAACAGCTGATCTCTTATAAAGAAGTGACTTTATTATTCAATTCATTTTTTAAATCTACAATGCAGTATTTAATCATCTACAACATTATCATTATTAATTGAAAAGAAAATTAAAGTTATGAAAATGTCAAATAATTTATTATTTTTATGCTGACTGTAAAAAACTTCAACAATATTATTAGTAGACATTTAGCTCTTATAAATATTTGTATGTCATAACTGTAATTTTAAATTCTACTTAAAAACTTACTGAGTTTCAGAAATCTGTTTAACTGAATGATAATTATAATTGATATGAAATTTATGATAATGTTTTTCAACAACTGTTTAAATTTTATGTTTTTTCTTCATTTATTGCTAGTTCAGTTCACAATCAGTTATAAAATTCAATTGAAAATATTCTTACTGCAAATAAGTAAGTCACTGAGAATGATTCAATTTTCAATATCATTAATAAGTAATGCAGTGATAGTGACATGCAATAAAATGCTAAGTCAGAGCTTTAAAAGTATGATCAATACTTAACTGAAGATGTGTTCTGTTTTTACAATTTTTCATTTATGATTTTTTGAATTTAATTTAAGTTAAAATTTATTTAGTTTCAGTTTGAGAGAATATTTTAGCATATTGAAAAATCAATGAACATCACTTTTCAACTTTTTTTCATATAACATAGAACATTCTCACAATGCTTTCTAATGATGTTGAGATTGAGCAACTCTTCAATATTGAATGTGATATATGTCATTATCATCACTTATGATTGAAGTCAGAGATCATCAAGACTCTGATGTTGCAAATAATTGATGAAAACTTCAAACTCAAAACTGAGTATGCTGCTGTTGATGACAGTGATGATGAGAATGATATAAGAACATCAATTAATTCAGTTGAGAAAGATGATCAACTGAAAATCAATTACATTTCTGATGATGAAGAGGTAAATTCAAGTAAATATGTCTGATTGAAGAATGACAGCAATCTGAATGAAATTGAATTAAATGATGATAAAGATGATGAATTGCTAGATAATAATGATGCTGAATCAATATCAGACAATGAGAAGATTGAAGATGATAAATCTGTTGCATCATCACATTCAAAAAAGCAATAAAGAATCATGACAGAAGATCAAGATGAATCATTTTACTGTTCTGCTTGTTTTCACAAGTCAATCAGTCATGATAATTATATTGTACATTAGATTCAGACTATAGCTTAATTAATTCAATTCTAACTTAAGTTAGAGACTCACTTTCTCACTTGTAATGTTAGTTTTCAGATTATACCTCTTCAAGCTCTATTAAAGCTTGGCGGATCTTGGGCTCTTGGGTTGACCCAACGGGTTGATGTCCATCCCAATGTCCAACCAATCAAACCCGTCGGGTCAAAAATTACCACTCTGTCCAACCATCCTGAGCTCTTGGGCGGGTCGGGTATAGGTACCCATCGGGTAGCCCAACCCGAATGCCAACTCTAGGCGTGGCAAACTCCAATCATCAGAATTTCCGCGTT
Source organism: Amauroascus niger (assembly GCA_001430945.1). Classification (NCBI taxonomy): domain Eukaryota; kingdom Fungi; phylum Ascomycota; class Eurotiomycetes; order Onygenales; family Onygenaceae; genus Amauroascus; species Amauroascus niger. The sequence continues at coordinate 1,700 of LJPK01003148.1, forward strand.
TTTACTAAACATAAAGCAGCAGCGGAGCTTCGAGTACGAGGTCAATACACAAATCGTCAGCAGCTTAGATTATGTTTTGAATTATCAGGAACTGCTTGCTTGAGGTGGGATGATCAAAATTGTTGGAGAAGACAACTTCCCAAATGGTGTGCCTGTTGTGTTTCGCGCGGGTTTCCCATCGGAGAATATTCTTCGAAGGACTTGGCTCCAGGTGTGGCTTGCTGTCATCCACATCTTTGATTTCAAATCTGGTGGCTATCTGCTGAACCACCCAGTCAATATCCTGCTGGTTTGGGCCTGTTATCTGGCAGTCGTCCACGTGGAGGGTCATATAGACTGGCTTGGACTTGTGGATCAGTAGTCCAGCATCGTACGGGGATATCCTGAATCCTATAGACTTCAGGTGCTCAGTTGCGGTTGAGTACCACGCTCAGGCTGCTTGTTTCAGTCCATATAGGCTCTGCCGTAGGAGTCCCACTAGTTTACCACGTCCGTGTTTCACACCGGTAGGGAGTTCCATATATATAACCTCATCCTCGGGTAGGGTTCCATTCAGGAAGGCAGATACGTAGTCTATGCTCCGCGATTTCCAGTTCCTGGCTGCTGTGACTGCAAATAGGGCTCAAGTTGTAAGGCTCCTAACTACCGCCGCATATGTGTGCTTATAGTAGACTCCTTTCTCTTAAAAAAATCCCCTTACCACCCATCGCGCGCGGAATCGTACGGTCTCTCCCTTGTTGTTCAATTTGCGGTCGAACACCCATTTGCCAATCAATACCTTCATTCCTTGCTGGCGCTCCATCAGGGTGTAGGTGTTCTTTGCCTTGAATCCATCCACCTCCTTCTGAATGGCTTGTTCCCAGTGGTGCCAGTCCGGGGATCGTTTTGCTTCAGCTAGAGTAGCTGGTCGGTCAGTTAGGGTGCTCAGGACAGGCTCATTGTCCCACACATTGGTGTTATCCTCAGCTTCAGGTTCCGCTAGGATGTCTTGCTCAGTGGCTAGGTAGGATGGCTCTAGTAGGCCAGTTAGGTCACCATCAACCAGTTGCTTCATGATTTCAGGCTTCTCTTTATGAAGGTAGGTTAGCAGGCTATGCTGCCATCCCTTCCTTGGTTCCACAATGTCTAATTCTTCCGGAAGCTCAAGCTTGTACTCCGGTCGTACACACTCGGTTGTCGCATTTATAGTAGGTAGATCTGTTAATTTCTCATTGAAAACCACGTCTCGTGCCATCATAAGTTTGCCAGATTCAGGGTCCCAGAGCCGGTAGTAGTTTAGCCCACGGTAACCCACAAATTTCATCTTCTTTGATCTAGAGCCCAGTTTTGAGGTCTCTTTTAGATCTTTCAGCCAGGCGTCGCATCCCCAGCGCCGTATCCAGTTGGCATTGGGTTGTAGGCCTGTCCAGGCTTCAAATGGTGTAAGCGGTTTGGTATTGGGCTTGCAGCCATACATGGTTGTTGCTGTGGGGCTGAGATTCTTCATAACAATAGCTGTGGTGAATGCCTCTCCCCGTAGGGATGTAGGGAGGTCAGCATCAAATAGTAAGCTTCGTACACGTTCCATAATAATTCGGTTTGAGCGCTCAGCCTGCCCATTGGACTGAGGTGTGTCAGGGCTTGTAGTCTCCATCAGGATGCCCTCATTCCTGTAGAATCCATTGAGTTCCGCGTTGACAAACTCTCTGCCTTGGTCGTGGTGCATTATGCCAATTTTTCGGCCTGTGGTTGAATAGATCATCTTGATCCAGTTCTTAACCACTTGGGCCGCTTCGGATTTCATTCCTAGTAGGTATCCCCATCTATAGCGGGTTGCATCGTCCGTAAGAATGAGGATATAGCGGGCTCCTCCGTACGTAGGGATTCCATTTCCATATTGGTCTGCTAGGGTGTCACCACCCCCTGCTAGATCAACATATATTCGATATCCCGGCCAGGTTGCCCTGGTTGCTGGTTGGAATGGTTTTCGGGCCTGTTTGGCTTTCGTACAGCTCTCGCAGAATTCTAGGCGCTTCACGCCCTTTATCTTAATGCCTAGGCGCGGGTCCTTGGCTAGGACGCAGATATCGTGAGCATTCATATGCCCAAGGCGCCTATGCTAGTTGGCCATGGCGTCTTCTCGTACGGTAGGTGGTTTAGCTCGTTCATTTGGTGCTAGGAAGGAGTCGTCCACTTCCTTGGTGTTGGCAAGGACTCGTTCCACATTTTCTGGTTCAATTTGCCAGTGCTTGTTGACTAGGGTAAATGCAATCATATTGCGGAGGTTGGAGGTTTGAGACTGAGGGTTTAACGCGTAGATATTATCCTCCGTTAATGGTGTCTCGAATTTGAAAGCTCGGTCAGGAGAGGTCCATAGAATTGAATGCCGGTTGTTGGATCGGAGCTGTTCAAAAGTATAGCCTTGTCGTACGAGCAGTCCAAAGCTGACTATGTTGGCTTTCAAGCCTTCCACCAGTCTGACTTCATTTAGGCATACAGCCCCCCCCATTCACTGGTAGGTTCGTTCGGCCGGTCCCCTTGATCAGGGATTTAGTGCCATTTGCCATTTGCAGGGTCCTGGCAAACTGGGCCTTCATATTTCGTACAAGCCTCGGGTCTCCGGTTGCGTGTGAGCCTCCCCCTGAGTCCATGATCCACGGTGTTGATTTGCTAGCTCCCTTTCTGCCATGGGGAAGCTCTATGCAAGAGTTGATATGTCCATCAGTTGAGGCTCCATTTCTGCCTCTCATCCAGGATTCACTGGTAGTTTGTTTCTTTCGTAGGTCTTCAATCTTTGTGGCGTTGCGTTGACGCCATCCCTCATCTACTAGTGAGGGATTCTTATACCAGCAGTCCTTGATCATATGCCGTGGGCTCTCACAATAGTGGCATGTCCATCCTTGTTGGCTGGTTCCACCATTTCGTGGGGTCTGGCTTTGGCTTAGGCTCGCTCGTGGTGGGTAGCCTAGTCAGCATATCCTTCATCAGGGTGACAAAGTCGTCCTCTGGTGCTTTATCACCATGCCTATCAGCTTGGTCAAGCTGGGTTTGCATGAATTCCTTCCACCGTAGGGATAGCCGCATTTGCACTATATCAAACAGCTCCCAATCTGGTACAGGGTGTCCTAGGCGGTCTAATTCCATCCGAATTGCTAGGGTTCGTTCCATCAGGTTGCAATCACTACCAAGCGTTTTGGTGTTTATGTATATAAGCTCTCGGTATAGTCACTTTCATACAGCGTATGGCCGTTCGGCAAAGGTAGTCTCTAGAATATCCCATAGGGAATAGGCTAGTATCTCGTCTCGGGCCTTGAAATGAGACTGCGCATCCGTGGGTATGGCAGACCACATGAATCCATGGAGCCAGGCATTCTGAGCATGCTAAAGCTTGGCTACTCGTTCATCCGCGCTCGGTGGTTCTAGCTGCCGTTCCTGAAGGATATGGTCGATGCCGGCTTGCTTCGCCGCTAGTAGTATGCTGCTCCGCCACACCGCGTATGTTGGGGTGCCGGTTAGAGTAGTCGGTCGTCGTATTGACTTAGTAGTCTCATGGAATGCTGTTACATATCGTCCCACTTCAGAGGTTGGGTCAATTCTCTGTCTAGTGTATGCTGTAAATTCATCGTTTGGCATCTCACCCTGCCCCCGGTGGACAGGTTGATTGGCCTGTTGTAGTTCAGCTATTCGGAGCTGTAACCTGGCCAGTTCAAGTTGTTTATCAAGTTCAGTTTGGCCTTGCTGCTGGGGTTCGGGGCTGCCAGTTCGGCTGCTGGCCTGGCTGCCTCTATCCTCCATTTCTCGGTTGTATTGGCCTTCTCGTCGGCCAGTCTCTGGTGTAGGGGGTGTCTGTCCTTCAGTCCCTCGTTCAGGGGTCCAGGTCTCCGTACGCAATTGCTCTGCGTGTAGTTGCGCTCCAGGTAGGTCAATGCCGCCTCCTGTGCGCGTATTCACCATCTCCTAGGGTTTCTCCAACCTAGGGATGCTCAATTCGCGTTCCGTCAGCTGCAGCATACGTTGTTGAGGTTGTTGATAGTCGTGATCGATTCATAGGCTCTAGGTCGCGTATCTACCGCCAATTCGTTCCGAATCCCGCGTATAGAGGCCTCTAGGCTCTATTCAATCATATCCGATAGTCAATATCCCCTATACAACGCTGTGCGAGGGCTCATAACCTGTTAGTGTAGACGGTTGTTCACATTACTATCGGGGGGAGAGAGAGAGAGAGAGAGATTCTATTCCCTTTTCAGCCTAGTGGCTACGCAGGGCTCAAGCTAAACTAAATCTGTCTACAGCCACTCGGCTCCCAGGGCACATATATATATAGGGGACAAAGGTCCCTTCATCTTCACTTTTACCATGCTGTTTCTCCGAGTCACCTATTTTCATGGGGGTAGGAAGGGGGGGGTGTTGTTTATAGTGGTCAGCTGTATTCCTCGGGGGTGCTGTTCTCGAGTGCCAGGTTTCTTCATCGTCCGCCCTGGCTTTCCAGCTGTCTTGGTCAGTTAGTATTGATCTCCCTCCTCCTCCGCTCAGCTTTCAACTCGCCTTCCGGTCTCTCTTGCAAACTGGATAGCTGCTTTAATCATCACCATATCTGGTTTCCAATCCTCTGATGACCCTTCAGGTCTATTTCCCAGCAGGCAGGGAAGATTATTCACTCCTTGTCCAATCTTCTCACATAGGGTTTGACGCTGTTCGGTCCATCGGGAACAGTTAAGCATAAAGTGTTTCACTGTCTCCTTGCCTCTTCCACAGCTGCATTGGTCTGAGTCTGTTGCCTTGATGCGGTGGAGGTATGGGTTTAGTCTGTTGTGGCCTGTTCGCAGTTGGCTTAGAATACCGGCTTCTTTTCTTGTTAGGCTGTCATAGATCAAGTATTGATTTGTATTCTCTAGCAAGATAATACATTGTAAAGGTGGCAGCGCGCCTACCTACATAGACCCTCTACCTTGCATCCCCTTCGATCCTATATCCGCATCCTTCACGGAGCACGTCGGTTCGCAAGTCAAAACCAGTTTGCACCTTAAGCCTACTTCCACAGCCAACCTAAAGACTCCATCCTCGATAGCCATCTCCAGGACCCCATGCTCTCAGTAGACCGACACGCGCGTCCGTTCTCTCGAGCCATATAGAAAGTGTCGTAACTGCAGTCCGCCCACTCTGTCTTCCGTCGCTTTCATTATATGCTGCGCCCCGCAGGTTGTCAGCCTGTTTCGCGCTGCCTTGTAAGATCTCTCCGACAAGGCCGACCGTGTCTCGCAGAAGTTCACTTCACTATGTCCTCTCTGTACCCGGAACAGCCAAGCAACACAGTGTTGTCCCTCCTACTAACCAAGATGCTTCGTCGTTCTCTGCGCGGGTTCAAGCGTGCCAGGTTGTATCGTTCGTTGTTTGTTTTGGTCAGGTCATTTCTTCCACTTGTCATCCAGACCCACCTTTCGACAGAGCAGCCCGAAAGCACCCCAAGGGTGTCCTATCCCACGACCCAGATGTCCGCCGATTGTAGGATCGATTTCGCAGTCGTGTGTCGGGTGGTTTTTAAAGTGTTCCCTTGTCGCTCGTGGGTGGTTGGGCAACTGAGTCCCCTCCAACCCGTGGCCCCAACCAGCAAACGGCGCTGGCTGGTAGTGACTCTTCTTAGCTCTGCAAATACCCGCCGGAAAGGTATTTACAGGTTCCCAGCCGGCACCACGTGGAGGTGAGAGTCGTCGCCGGCCATTACTATCGGAGGGCTAGCTAGTCTAACTCTAAGAGGTTGGAGTCACGTGGTAGGGGTGAGCTGTATTACCTAACAAGGGCTAATGACGGAAGAATTGAAAGGCCGGGAGCCGATGATTTCCCCCTGAAACAGTTCAATGACCACACTTGTCTTGGGGCAGTTTTAACCGACTTGGTACTCTCCCGGCCCACTTAGGCGATTGGGTGTCCTCACCCAAGCCTCACCCTCGCGTGGGTGAGGCAGCCGGGTTAAAGCAGCCCGCCTCCAGCGCTCCTCCAGGACTAATGTCAATAGAGTATTTTGGGAAAACCCAGGTTCCCTCTTGACATTAGACGGTTGTTTAACTAACCACTCCATCAACTGATTCTGTAGCCAGGCGTTTGATGTATGTATGAAGGGGCTTGTTCCTAGGTTTTGTGCTGCAAGAGGAGTCAGTCGATATGACGCTTCTCCGACCCTTCCACTACTGTCATCGAACAAGGAGAGGCGGGATAATGCCTCTCAGAGATAAGTTCAATGGCCTTGCAAGTCAGTGAAAAACATTCGAGTTTGAAAAAACTTTCAAATCAAGTTTCAGACTAGGAGGAGACGCGTGCCCACCAAAAACACAATGAAAGCTCGTAGCCGGGAGCAGGCAACTAGTTACTTTACTGGTCCTGAAACAAGACATCGTTGGGAGTCTTCAAACCCCCACAAGACGGTTGGATCCCTCAGGTGGCTAGTTATGTGAGGGCAAAAGGAACATGCCCATTTGGTTATTTGACAGCACCTATTCTGAAGGTTTGAGAGCTGCTCAGCAAACAGGAGTGAACTGTGTTTACATTTCTTTCAACAAGCAATCAGTTAACTAGTTAGTTTAGTTAGCCGCTGTGGAGGGAAAAGGACCCTTGTATAAAAAAGCTGCCGCATGTTTCTTGCGTCACCTGCGGCAGAACCACATTTCGCGGCCATCCCAGACGATCCAGGCAAAACGCAAAGAAGAGGGGGAGCGCATGTGGCCTCTCAGGTGCGCCGTAGGAGTTGAGCTTCCCGCGCTAAGCTTCTTTTGGGGAGCGGAAAGGATCGGGCGGGATTTTCTGGATTGGGGCTTTTCCGCTGGAGGTTTTAGTGCCACAAATACAGCACCAGACGGGGCCTGCAGCAAGGCGCAACCCCCCACACCTCATTAACTACCCCCCCCCCTCCCCTTCAACCAGGGAAGCCTCTTCAACTTTTATGTCTTTTTTGGTACCAGCTTTGCTCTGTATGTTGGATTACGACTCCTTTTAAGAGATATGCTGCCATGGAAGGTGTTTTGGCGGCGATAAGACCCTGACAGGTATGCACTTTACACCGTATATGGGTAACTAACTATGTAATCATATCTGTGTGAGAGAATGCTGGTCATCCCGCACCTTTCAACGGTCATCTCGGCAAAAGCAATATCGCTCTGACCCTCTTTTCGTCGCGGGCCTTCCGCAAGTATTCGGTCCTAGAATATAGTTCGTTTCTGTTCTGTGAATTAAAAAAAAAAAAAAAGCGGACACGGAGTAGTTACTGTTGGAGGGAACGTTTCTAGAGTCAAAGTCCTCTTAGGGGACGTTGTGGTGTTATTGCTTTCGGGGTGGCTGAGGAGCCTTGAGCCTACCTAGGTAGGTAATGGTAACGTTAGCGGTGTATTGATAGCGAATCGAAATTGGGAGCATTGACGGGAGAGCAGATTCCGGCGAATCACAGCCAATTCCTATCCTGCGGTATACGTACCATGCACGGAGTAATTGACGTTCGTGTTTTCCGTTCCGTCCTTTCAAAACGGTAAAGCCAATTCCAGCCAATGAGCGTCCTCAAAGCCGGCGTCAGTGTGGCACAGACATTGCTTTTCTTTTGAAACTGGCAGCCCTTTTGGTTTTTTGCAACCCCTTCTGGAAGTCTGCGCTGGGTTTCCTTGGAAAAACGGGCCCAGTGGACGGCCTGGATTTTGGCTTTCCTACCGTATTGCCAGCGTAATGATACGGTAACCGCACCTTCCCTCTTCTCCACTCCTCCGCCCTCTTGGTCTTTCCGTGGCCATTTTCTGCGCGGTTTCTCTGGCGCCGGGCTGGCTTGCCCTTTCCGCAAACCCAATAACACCCTCCCACCCAAGCCTGTTGTTCCTCCTCCTCCTCCTCCCTCCTCCCTCTCCCTCTCCCTCTCCTCCTCCTCATGCGGATTCCTCCCTTTTCCTCCTCCTCCTTTCCCCTCCTCTCCCCCTCCCTCTCCACCCCTTCAAGTCTTCCGTCCTTCCTCGATCTACTTCCACACTCCAGCCTCTTTTTTGTCTGAACTTCGTGCGCTGCCTTTGTTGCCATAACCAACACCCTTCCAGCTCCGCCCACGTCCATCCCTACAGTTATTTTTCCTTTTCCGCAACCCTCCGTAATCCGAACTCCGCGGTGGCCTCCTTTTTTCCTATTCGGGCTATCAAAACTGCGCCTTACCTCTCTACACGATTTTAATTTCTCCCCTCTGGGCGATTATCGTGGTGCGCGACCTAACTTCGAGTCGCTTTTCTCGGTCCTGCAGCATCCAAATCCACGCACCTTCCCACCGGACGGGTCGCCCATCTATCGATCACGATGGCGGAATCCTCAAATAAACGCCCGAGATCCCCAACCAACGGTGATTACCCTCCAATAGCTTCTAAGATACCCAAGACCTCGAATCATCTTCAAATCAATTACCTAGCACGTCAATACGCAGAAAATCTCCCTTTAGTATCCGCAGAAGACACTCTTCCGTCTATCCTCCGGCTTATCGGCGAATACGACGGCGTCCTTCAGCGGCATGAAAGTATCGCTGGAAATCTGGGTGCTTGCCCCATTGGTCCGATCCTCGTCAAGCGATTCGAACGCCTTTTCGATAGTCCTCCTCGTGTGCTAAAAACAAATGGAAAAGAAGGCACCCATGTGACCTGGCTGGATGTCGTTGAATTTGCGAAAAATAAACCGGAACAATTCAATTTGGAAAAGACCCGCAATGGGGTTCGTGTTTGCCAGATTTATATTAAGCAGAGTCGCGTTGAGATTTCCGAAGAAGACTACATCTTGATCGCGTCTGGTATGCCACAAAGGATGATCCCTCCACAACCCATCAGCGAAGATGAGGAAAAGGAGCTAGGTTCCTTGGAGATATTGGAAAAGAATCTGTCTCATATTATCCAATTGGCAGATCAAGGTAAGTTGGGCCCCTTTCATCCGTACCTTCCTTGCGCATATTTTGAACGGTTTGCTAACTATCCCTGGTGATGGCCACAGTCTCTGCTCGGGCGAGACAACTGAATCATCGCCTTAAAAATCGCAGAAATGCTATTATTACGCGACGGGAGAACGATGCAGTTCTAGCAGTTCAGGGCCAACGCGGGATCAGCCCTTGGAAAGACTCCAACGGTACCACAGCGCCTACAAACGGCGAGTCACGTCCTCACTCACCGACCTCAGGATTTGTGGCTATAAATTCGCGACCAGAAATTCATACTGACCTCGTTGTGTCAGGCAGTCATTTTACCTTTTCACAACCCAATACGGACAATGTAACCATAATCAATGGCACGTCAATTAAAGGGGCATCTCCAAGCACAAGAGCAGAGCTGATGAAGAAATTTTTTACCACATCAGAACGCAGACTCCATACCGAAGAAGAAGTTTCCAGCGCAAGTTCTGGCCGCCGAAATTCTAGATCATCACGGCCTCGCACGTCCGACCCAGGCGAATACATGGGGCCTTATGCGCCCGTCGCAATTCCAAACACACCGTCATCACTTCTGCCACAGACAAAGTCCACGAGCCACTACGAGCGGGATGATGGTGGACCTTACAAAGGCGAAATGGTTAGTCGAATGGAAACTCTGCAACGAGGTGAACGTGTGCTTCCGCCGTGCGATCGCTGTCGCCGATTGCATATGGACTGCCTGAAGAATTTAACTGCTTGTATGGGGTGTACAAAGAAACATGCAAAATGTTCCTGGAAAGAAGTCAGGCCGGAGGAGCTCCACGAGATATATCCCCACAAAAGCCAAGAAAACACTCAAAGTACTCCTCCGGATGGAAACGAGAGAATGGAACGAGCAGGCTCATTGAATCCGATAAATCTTGACGGTCCAGCTCCGGCTGCCCGGCGAGCATCGGAGCCGCAACAGCCATCTCGGTCTTCGCCTCCCCAGAGATCACAGAGTGAAGCCATGGCCTTAATTTCCGGTGAATCCAAGCGCAAGGAGCCTTGGCCGACTGATTATCACGGTATTGCCAATGGCCCTCGCGCTGCGGCTGATGATCCAGAGGCTCCTGACCCGTTGGCTCAGGCGATTATGGACACGGTGACGCACCATCAAGCTCGCACTGCTGCTGCGGAGCGCGAACGCCGAGAAGCTGAATCCCATCAGCCCATGATGATATAGGCGTTTATTGTGGATGATAAACGCTGCAACTGAAGGCCTCGGATGCAATCGATGCAAAAAATTTCCAGTTTTTATGTGTGCTGATGTCACCATTTCTCTTCTTCTCTCAATGTTCGACACACTATCACGATATTGTCGGACATCTTCATCTCTTGTCTGTGTATAGCTTTGTCTGTCCTCATTAAGCCATAATTTCTTCTTATCTCCCCTACCTTTGATGTTGTCAGTTGTTTCCATTTCCAGCGTGTTCTGCAATGTATGGATAATTGTTTCTAATCAGATTCTTTAGCATCTCAAGCTACTGTGGAGTGTAATTGTTGAATGAGATTTCATAAGTGAAATGTGCATGCCAATCTATCTCCACTTCCAAGCTTTTCATCTTTTTCCCAAGCGCTTGGGGTCTGAATAGGTCAAATCTTCAGACTGACGTCAAGATTGCCAAGCATCACAGAACGGAGTATGAAGCCATCAAGTCAGCAGACGGATATGATTTCTTCCCTGGGAAGGGTCCAGGTGCAATCGAACCCCTAGCCATAGCGTCTGGTGAGCAATCTAAAACTCCGCAGCAGGGGGTTGG
>LJPK01003149.1:0-41232 GCA_001430945.1 Amauroascus niger
GCTCTTCACACCAAAGCAAGCTCACGCATCCGGCTCCCAGCTCGCAACCCAGTTCTACGCCACAGTCGCCTACCTTACAACCTACCATGACCACTCCCCCGCCAGCCCACCCTCCAACGTCCCAAACGCAGTCCCACAACTCAGAAAGATCCCCAAGAACTCCTCCCCCGCCGGCCTCACCTCCGGAACCGCAGCGAATACCCCCGGCCCTGGCCCCGACCCCCTAGCAGCTCCGTCCAATGCGCCTCAAACCCAACAGCAGCAGCAGCAGCAGCCAGACGGTCCGCCGCGCCCAGACTCGCCGAATACATTCCTCATGCGCCAGCGGGAGCTCGCCCGTGATCTCATCATCAAAGAGCAGCAGATTGAATACTTGATCAGCGTCTTGCCGGGGATTGAATCCAGCGAAGCAGAACAGAAGGAGCGGATAAGGCAGTTGGCGGAAGAGTTACGGGCGGTGGAAGAAGAGCGGAGCGCGAGAAGGAGGGAGATGAGGAGATTGGGAGAGAAGGTAGATGGCTTACTGGGAGCCGTGAGCAGAGGGACGGGTATATCTTCACACTCAAGCTTAGGATGATGTGTAGCGCCGAGGATGTCAAACTAATGACAATCTTAATGACCACGGCGAAGTCAAGATTTGATCTGCTGACTGCATATGACGAAATATAACGGCCTGCATACTTGGATCTCTGGTGCGTCATTTATATGCTTTGCTGGACATTATTGCGCTATGGCGAAAGGACGAATCGTCCGGCCAAAAGAACAAAAAAGGAAGAAAAAAAAGGGAGAAAGTCTGGCCACCCGCAAAAACTCCGTTTCAAAATCATCAGAATAGGCCTGGGAAACCACCACCAATGAAACAAAAAATCAAAAGTAGAATTGAGTTGCCTTGGGTATCTTTGGGCATAAAGCCGTGTATTTCAAAACGCCACCAAACTCCATCGTCGCCATGATATCCCTTTGTATCAACCATAACACCATATATCACCGTTCTAGTATATTGCCCACGAGTCTCTCCAACGCCGTAAAAATCCCGATAAGAGGTGAAGGTTACCTAAATAGGTCCCTGTATTCCTTCATCCTCTCCTCCATCATCTCCCTTTTGTCCGTCTTGCTCTGGTTCAAACTCATATTGGCCAACTTCTGCTTCTTCTTCGCCAAATCCAAAATCTTCTCTTCGATACTATCCTTCATGATGAACTGCACCGTCGTCACTTCTCTTGTCTGACCAAGGCGGTGAACCCGGTCTACCGCCTGCGCAACAGCAGCAGGGTTGTACTGGGGTTCCATGATGTACACCCTTGAGGCTGACGTGAGGTTGAGCCCGACACCCCCAGCACCTAATGTGGCAAGGAGAATGGTGATATTGTTATCGTCGCGGAACGTATCCAGTGCGGCGTTCCGTTGCTTAAGCAGCATTGTGCCATCGAGCCGAGTAACCCCAGTAATTCCATTGTCCTGGAGTGCGATTTCGATAAGATCGAGGTGTGACGTCCACGACGAAAACACAACACTTTTGATCGGTGGCTCGTCTGGATTACGTTCACTTTCATCCATACTGCTGAGGAGATGGGAAATCAACGCTTTCGTTTTCGTATGAGGTCCTTCATACTGCCCGAGTACTTTGACTTGCTTGCGATTCCGTTTTGAGGCGAGCTGCGTGGTCTGATACTTCTCAAATCCCGAGGAAGTTATGATTGTATAGGAGGGAGCCATTAAATTCTTGCAGAAAACGCACTTAAGTTGTACAGGCTTGCCAGCGTTGTCGTCAAAAACTGGTCTAAAGCGAGCAAAGCAATCTGCGCAGAGTAGGTCGTAGCATGGCAGCATCGCCGCCGCCATAGCGGTTTTGTCTCCAGGCGTCTCGTCGCCCGCTTGTAGCGTAACAAAACTGCCACACTTTACACAGACATCCGCTGACGATTCTTTCATTAACGAGAGCATTTCATACGCCTTCCTATCCGCCGCATCATTGGCATTATTCTCAAATTCTTCCAAGTCAATAGCGTCGTTCGCTGTTAGTCCTTTGAACCTTTCACGGTCCTCCTGGTCTAGTAGTTCCTTGCCATGGGCACAGATTTGTCGCAAGATCATCATAGCCTTCAAAACAAGATGGTACATTTTGCCACTCATTTTCTCTTTACTTTGACCAGCAATCACGTTCATCATAACGTTGGATTCCTTCCTAAAGAATTCATGTAGCGTCTTTTCATTTTCGGAAAAGGTAAGGAAAACAGTCTGGTCATTGCGAGGAAGTAAATCAATACGGTCCTTTACCCGACGAAGCGTAAAAGAGTCAATGAACACTCTCAACGTTGTTATCGCATTGGGATTCTCGCATTTGAAAGGAGAGATGATGTGTGCTGCAAATCGGCCTTTCTCATTGTATGGATATAATCTCAAAAACCTAGCGACGGAACCCAGGTCCTCAAGACGGTTTTGGATAGGAGTTCCAGTGACGGACCACCGACGCTGGGCATTAAGGCTAAAGATTGCCTGACTTTGAGCAGTAGATTGCTCCCGTATTGCATGGGCCTCATCCAATACTATCCGAAAAAAATTCAATTGAGCAAGTGGACTTGCTCCTCTTTTGGAGCTTTTACCTGCAAGATCACTAAGTATTGTGCTGTACGTGGTGATGACCAAGTCGTATTTTGCTAACTCTGCAGGATCTTCAGTCCGCGAGGGTCCATGGAATATGTAATACGAAATGGCACCTTCTTGCAAATGCTCTTTGGTTTGACTCGTCCAATTGCCTACGGCGCTTAGCGGCGACACTAAAAGCGTGGTTTTGGCATTTCGGACTGAAGGATCATTGGATACTTCGCCTTGGAGTTCCCCTTTCGCCCAGGCTGTGGATTGTGGTAGCGACGAGCATACCAGAGATAAGATGCTTAGTGTCTTGCCTAGGCCCATCATGTCGGCCAACAGACCACCCAAGACCTGGGGAGGTTCTTTCGTATCAGTTGCGCCGCTGATGATTTCACGATACAGCTGCCGCCCATTTGATTGGTATTCCACTTTCCAGAGTGAGTTGTTATCTTCATCGTTTGGACCAAGCCGCCGCGGCTTCTCTTTTTCTGTCATATACCAAAGAGCTTGTTTCTGATGTGGCAGGAGAGGTGTCTTGACCAGATCAGGTGGTTCCATTTCTGGAAGATCTTGTGCGCTCCTCAACTGGTCAAACATCCTAGTAACAGCACTGTTGATTTCCTCAACCGTACGGGTCTCCGACTGAACTGAAAAGCGATTTGAAGTAATGTTCGTGGCCATGGCCAAACGCCTCTCAGTATGTGGATTACAAACCGATATTCCAGCATCCACGGTATTTGGTGTGCCTAGCCAGACGTTCTTTTGACCAAAAAATCTCCCCGTGCTCTCTGCCAACCGTCGTGGTCCATAGAGGTTAATAGAAATCCGGAAAGTCCCGGAATATGGCTGGCCGGGCCATTCGTCCAATTGTCTCTTTCGAACATCAAGACGGGCTTGAGCACGAAACTTCACAACGCCATGGTCAAGTAATGGAGCTAAAGCCGCTGAGGTTTTGGGATCCACCAACCCAAATACTTTATCAGCTGGGTCTTTAACTTCAATCTTTAAATCCCGAGAACGATTCCGGACTAATTCACATCTTATAGATGGCCAATCGTGCGTGATATCCTTGAATACAGTTCTCGGGGGTGTCGGAATTTGATGCACGTGGACCGTCGCCAGCTCGATCTTACCATAACAGACTTCTTCTGCGCCCAGATCACGGTTTGCCACAAAAATCACGTCATCATCTTCATTGTCTAGGAATCAAACGGTCAGATACTTTGTGAGTATGTGAGTGAGGTGAGGGGACCATGTGAAACTATACCCGAAGTGAGGTCAATCGAGTTCGAAGCCGGAGACGGTGTTGGCTTAGCTTGGTCCGGAGCCTGTCTCATATACTGTCCTAGGTGTGAGTTGCTCTTCCCTGAGAACTTATCACTTTGATTTGTGGTGACTCCGTTCCCCTTTTCAGTATCAAATCTCATCCTTTTGGGAGGCTGACTTTCCCGTCTCTCAACGCCGTACATATCCTCGATCATTCGGGCTTGACCTCCTTCATAATTTTGATCAAATCCGCGTTTAGAGTCAAGTCCGCTATTACTTTGTGCTTCGGGCATTCTGGATGCGACTCTTGGGGATAGGGTGTTGTGTTTAACGTCATTTTTGGAAGTGCTGTGCGGAGAGCGCTCTAAGTTTTAAAAAATAGATTAGCATGCCTATGTCTCATAGGTGACTAGAGGTCAAGACAAACTCGGGTTATTACTGGCTGCGGCTCGATTTCTGAAGCTTTTGGGATCGAGTAACAACGCCGCCGAGGGGCCACTCATTCCGGCGGCTATCCGGTCACTATCGGAGGGCGAGCGGTAAGGATAGGGGGTCGCATAGGAGTGGACACAGCACTGGGAGGCAGAAAAGAAGGATGAGCTGAGAGTGAAAGACGAAATATTTGAAAGTGAGTTGGAGGAGAAGTGCTCTCGAACTTGACTTTGAGGCTTTGAACGCGACTTTCCCACAAGATCGGACGGCTTACTAAGAATAGATCTAGTTATCAATCTTATCTTATCACAACAGATAATGAAATTGTCTGTTGCATTTCAATGAGTGTGATATATTCCATCTCATTGTTTGACCCTTTTGATTAGCACGTCTTCATAATAGATCAAGTCTAAAGAGGAGAATTCCCAATATAATGACATCAGCGGAAGAACCAGAAATAAGGAATAGGGAAGAAAACGAATGGATAAGCAGGTTCCGAACAGCTCCAAAAATACAGGAAAGTCGTAAGGATACAATAGATAGGTTAGATGCAACTCCTGGAAAACATGCAAGGAAAGAAAGAATTAAATCTCTGATATGCCAGAAAACTTTGCCCCTTTTTTCCAAAGTGACTATTGCATGAACATCAACAGCTGATTTAGAAGATCATCATATCCGACTGGCACGGGAATTTTGTATAATAGACAATACGAATTGTCACGCAAAGACAACAGAGAAAACACAAAGCACGCTTCACTTGACCCATGCTATTCAAGGAGAACGAGAAGACCGATCGCACGCCACCTAGAGAGACCAACTGGACATTCAAGCGAGTAAGGGAACGAAAAAGAAAAGAAAAGTCATCTAACCATCGAAAAGAAGATAGGAGAAATGGATACAATACGAAAACAGTAGATACAAGCGTATCATAATTCCAGGATCGTAAACAATGTGATGGGCCGAAATTAGCACCATGTGAACACCGGATTTTTACTTTTAACGGCTTCGAGCCGTTCCACGATTACCTTCCGCTCGTGGCCTTCCATTTCCTCTGCAGCAGCGTAGCCAAGATCTCCTTCAAGGTCATCGCCACCGAAAACAATGGCGCTATTCCGACGTGATAACGATCCTTGTTTTTTATGTAAAGGTCGTTTCCCATATCTTTTGGTTTGACGTTCGGATGGTCGCGGTGGAAGTGTCGCCCAGCTGGTTGCTAGCTCCCTGCCACTATCGCCAAGGTCGTCTAAGTTGCCGTAATCGACCTGGTTGAACGAGATAGGGCTAGTGCTGTGGTGTCTTGCCCTGCCTGACTCGAACGATGTTGCATCTCGAGATAACTCAAATCTGTTTGGGTTGGGTAATTCATGTGTTGGAGAGCCAAAGCTCAGTAAATCACGGTGCGGACCGGGTTCGGATGCCATGGCAGTACTGATGTCCATCTCTTCCTGTGACTCCTGGCGATTACGGGCACGTCGTCGCTGAGCCTCACTAGAGGGCACGCGGAGAGGAATTGCGACAGGAATATCCACAAGGTCATCCCAAACGCAAACTCTTGTTCTGCGAGTGAGTTCTAAAGGACCATGGTCTGCTTGTTTTAATGTTTCCACGACATTCCAAGCTTGTCCTTTCATAACAGCAATCTGTCTTGCAAACATACTCTCTTTGAAATCACAATCTTGACTGAAAACCCGCCGAAGTGCCGTCTGGGTACCGCTCCACCATGCAGTAGACGTGAGAAGAGGTAGAAAGTGGTCGCGTGTATTCTTTGAAAATGGTTGTCCTATAAGTGAGACTGGAAGGAACAGCCATCCGAAAGGAAAGCTCCGCCACTAAAATTGAATCAGTAAGGGGGAAAATGACTTAATTTTAGGGAAACTCACAGCATCTGGATGTTTCCACGGCCATGACAGGCTGTTATCGATCGCCCCAAGGGATATCGTGGCGTTTAAAACCTCTGATGGTGCATTTGAGGGAGTTCCTGTTCGACTCGCAGCTATCATGGTCTCGTGCCTCTTGTACGGATACATAGGAGAGTTTGTTCGCTCAGAGTTGGCGGATATTGGGCGTGCAGGAGGCATGTGGTCTTCGTTTTCCAGATGGTTCACTCCATTTAACTTAGGAGGATCCGATACAATGGAGACTTCTTCAGTGTGCCAATCCACCTTTATCATCCAGTTATCTAGTCCTCGATCCGTGTTTCGCATAATATAATCTAAAATAACTAACTTTTCAAGCTCTTCTCTGAACGATTGTTTTAGGTTTTCGGTCCACTGGAATTTCCGGGGTACGTTGTCTTGAGGGGAAGGACTGAGCATGCGAGCGTCTTGGTACTCATCTTCATCATCGGAATGAATGCCAGACGGACGACAGGCTTCATTCCAAGGCCTCTTCTTTCTTCTCGGCGCATCTTCAGCACGGAACCCGGTATTCGTCTGATCTGGCCATGGGTGTTCACGCAAAAAGATATTTGCATCTTTATATCCCTTAAGGAAGACCTGGAAACTGCCCTGCTTGGCAGGCAGTAGTTTCTTGCCTCTCCATGCACGTCTTCTATCCCAGAAGTCGTAGAAGAAAGATTTAGAAGAGAGCCATACGATATCAGTGTAAGGAACGAGGTGGGTTTTTAACCGTGTATCAAGCACATATGCGGCGGCTTCAGACACGTACGACAGGTTAGGAATAAGGCAGGCTCGGCCGAAAAAGCAAGGAAACAAGTTCCTATGTAACCACTTGGTCCATTTTGGATTTCGGGAGGCATAGGGCTCCTCGTCTTTCGGTTTGAAAACTCCGACTACTTTTCCTTCACTATTTCTCGCGAAATAGCTCCCAGAGCTGCCCTGAGTAATCATTTTGGGATGTACACCAAGCTCTATTGCGACCCGCACGCTTTCGACGATCTCATTAAACTCGGGTTTAGTCATGCGTCCGGTCTCCGGAGGGTCTGCCTCGAGGGATGCGGCGGTCACCGGCCTGACACCCTCGGGAGCTTGGAACACAGTATGATGGATTTCTAGCTTCTCTTCCTCATTTGTTTTGCCTTTGACTCGATGGATCTTGAATTTGGAGGCAATCTCTTCAGCCCATTTCTCCAGCCTCATGTTGATTGCTTTTATGTCGACGCCGGATGAATCGGATCTACCCCGGCGGTTTCTCCCGTAATAGGGTCTCCTGCGATAACTCGTAGGTGATGACTGTCTGGAGGCTTGAATAGGGCCGGTAGGGCGAATAGGGGCATAGCGAGGGACGGAGGATGATAGAGTAGGCGGAGCGGCATAGGGATTCTCGTCGGACTCGTACTCGAATTCTCTATCCTCGTCCGCTTGCGCAAGACGCGCGTAGCCTGACGTGGCAGGCCGACTTTTTGAAGGAGGCATTATGGAAAGCGAATGGAAAAGGTGGCAATATCGCCAGACCAAGAACGTACAGTAGTTAGAAGGTGCGGCGAGTGTCCCAGCACAAAGAAACGAGGCGTCTAAAAAAAAACAACCTCAAGGCACATCACCCAGAACAGATATCGCAGGAGGTTCTGGTGTAACAAGACTGCCAATCTTGAAGAACTTTGAAATGGCGAAAAATTCGAGTAATCCTTGGGCGTCAAGAGTAGTGAAGGGAAACCTGGCCCCTGCTTGAAAGATGCTTCTGGCGGCCAGCTCTGAGGTCTCCAGTCACAGCGAGCTGTCTGGTTACGTAATCACGCTGTAACGAAACAACGCCCCCCTTTTCCAACAAGGCGTGGTACATACATGGAAGACCTCGCTTGGTTACTATGATATAAAAGAGAAGACTCTTCAGGCTACGGAAAAAGCAAATGGCTTGCTTTCTACTACGACCTCTGAGCCCTAACTACTCGTTCGCCCAACTTTCAAGGAAAATCTTCGTTCTCGTCCGTTACGGGAAAAAAAAAGGGGCTCGGCGTCTGGAGAATTCCAGCTTCCGGCTTATCTAACCCGCGGCGCGCCTGGTCTCTCTCCTGATTGGCGGGCGGGTCATTATCGATACGGGGAGGCCGCCCCGTCGCCAAAAGGAAATCCCCCAGGAAAGCAAGCGATCATCTTTTGTCAATTGGTCTTCTTAGCTTTCACTCTCCCAAAGAACTGCCCGTCAATCCATTCAGTTGCTTTTGATTCTTGCTTCGATTTTTGTCTTACTAGCTGTTAGCTCTATTTCTCTTTTGTGATCTATTCAATCTCGACCAATTCCCTGTCCGCCCGGTCCATCGAAATGACGTCCGCTGTAGCAGCCCTCGCTCTCGGATCTTCCGTCATTAGCCCTACCCTCCGCCCGAGCTCACATCAGGCCGACATGCTGGTGTACCCGCCGTCTTCGCTGGATGGAGACCGTGCGGGTTCCGCCTCCGTGACTTCGTCCTTACTGTCCATGCCGGCATCGAGTTCTGGTCAATCCGAGTATTCAAGCACACATCCTACGAATCAGAATATTTCGAATCTGAGTATGGCATCTTGCTCAGACGGTTCTCTTTCCAACGCAGGTCTTTCCGCCCTAGCCTCTGCCGCGTCCGCCCCGACATCATACCTTCGGTCAGTGCCACTGCCACCTTGCGGGTAATGAAACTCTCTCTGGGGAATTGGGCTTATATTCCACGCCGTCCTGGAGAATACTCTATCTTGCGACTTAGCTGACGGTTCTCTGCACATTTCGTTTCACACAGAGCGTATGACACCGTGGAGAATGCGAGCACCAACCATAACGCGACCCAGAGCATGAACTATGCCACTTCTTCACCGAGCGCCACTACTGGTGGCTCTGGAGCAGCGCCAGTAAGTCAATTGATCTACCGACCGTTTTCTCACTTGCTATTCCGTCTATCTGCTGGCTCCCTTCCTGTCTGCTTCTCGAGGTCGCTGGTACCTGGCCAACCTTCCACTGGAATGAGCTAAGGTTACCAATTGGGCCTAGCGTGGAACGCAGTTTTAGCGCGTCGCATTTTAGCGTTTCAGACCCAATTTTCTTCCTTATCACTGCCGAATCCCATCCGGCCTTGATTCCCTTATCAATCTCAAAGAGCCAGACAATAATCGCATCTTCTCTAAATCTCCCCCCCATCTCTGTTCAACACCTACGCCCATTCAATCGCGGCACTGACTATCATGGCGACTACAATGGCTGACCAGAGCTTGCAATACCAGTCTGTTTGCCAGAACTGTGGCACTTCAAAAACCCCGTTGTGGAGAAGGGACGGTATGGGAGCTGTTCTCTGCAACGCTTGCGGTCTTTTCCTCAAACTCCACGGCCGCCCGCGCCCATTGAATCTCAAAACAGATGTAATCAAAAGTCGAAACCGGGTCAAGACCTCGGGCCAAGGCTCCAAGCGAAAGGTATTCAACGTCTTCCCCCAGTATAGCTCTTTCGTCCCTTCTGTCCAAGCAGCATCTGATTTGGTTTGTTCTCAGCAGTCGGCGGCTGATGTAAATGGCAACCCTACTTCCAAAGTCGACGGAATGGCGGCCAACGGGGTTTACGGCTTTTCAAAGACGTCTCCTCCTTCCGACCGCTCACACTCTCCGATATCTCGTACCGATACCCCTAACTTCTCTCATAATAACCATATCGCCCCTCAGAATGTGTTTGATGGCGTCGTTTTGTCAGATCACGGTATTAAGCCGTCCGCTACAGGGTTCTCCGCTCTGCAATTGCAACAGCCATCGCCCGGGTCAAGCACATCGTCCAACGATCGCCATCTGGACATGGCGCAAACGTACGAGGGTTTACTCGCTGCGAATACTTCGCTAAAGACACGTGTCAGTGAGCTGGAAGTAATCAACGGGCTTTTCCGTGGAAGGGTGACACAATTAGAACAAAGCGAAGAGACCTCGAGAAGGTCGGAGCTGAACCTGCGTGACTCTGAACTGCAGCTGAGACACTCTCTGGAAGAGGCTCAGAAACGTGAAGAAGAGTTAAAACGCAAATTAAGCGAGCTGGAACAAGAGTTAAACGAATACAGAACGAACAACCATGCGGGTCATTTCGTTGAACCCGAGCCGAAAAAAGCTCGCCTCTCAAATAATGTCGACCTTTCAGCCGACTCCGTTGTCGGATTTTCCTAGTCGCCTAAACGCTCTCCATCTCGTACTTGCACCCTACTATGGGTCTGCAGAACTATTATTTCTCTGTTCGGCCCCTGCACTATCGCCCACTAGCCACCCTTCTACTTAACCAGATACCCATGTGTTTTTTCTTCTTGAAGCATTGGGCTCGGATATCTATTTTAATGCTAATGTTAAGTTGTACTGTACTTTTACCCATTTTCTTTTGGTTACTTTCCACTCTCTACTATCAAGTGTCGTTGGGCTACTGGGAGAAGGCAAAACAGATATATGCGATTCTGGACTTGGCTCGAGTCAGCAGAAAAAAGTTCTTCTCCACCTTTATGCTTCCTGACACTTTTTCTAAACTGAGGTTCAGCAATCATACTTGGAAGTGAAATTCACTGTCCCGTCAATGTCTGGTGATTGCAGGAACTGGCCCTCCAGTTTCAAAGCGGACCATCCTGAACAGCAGGCATATAGACGGATAAAATCCAGATGGAATGCCTCTTGTCATGCCCGTGTTTATATATGTATTTTACTACCATGTTCATCAGGGATGTTTAAAGTGTAATTTCATGAGCAGCTGAGCATAATCTAAACAGCATTTGGGAACAACTAGCTCAAATAGTAATCATGATTAGTTTGTGATATTGATAAAAGGATAAATTCTTGTCATAGCTAAAGATACCTTTGAAACATTTCAATAGATCTATAGGTTGGGTGTTCACTTAGAATAGGAGCAATGGTAAGAAACCTAGGTATGCTAAACCATCCATAAAATCCACCCTCCTTTTTGAGTCCCTTAACCATTTCCATTTAACCTGCATGTAAATGATTCCTCCTCTTGACATTTTCTGCAACCACTCTACTTTCATGCCAGATACCCCAGAGAGTAATAAGCGCGCCTGCAATCCCCGCATATGACGTCACCCAATATGCCGTTCGATAGCAGGCCAGCCCTTCCCTGCAGTCACGATCGCCGTCTGGTAGAATGACAGAATTTCGATCGTAAATCGTTCCGTAAATAAGGTTAAACACGTTTCCACCGACTACTGCTGCAAGGGTCATAATGCCCCAGTTCTGCGATATGCCACCAATTCCAAACGTATGCGCGACGATGGAAGGAAATACACCAAACAGCATACCGTAGGCAAAGCCGGTCGTCCCAGAGACAAATATAAGATGGTGCGGGTTGGATATTTGGGTGCCGGCAAGTTGACCCGCACAAAAGAATAAGGATGATGTGAAGACGCACCACTGTCGTGACATCTTAAGCTTTTTGACGAGAAGATCGGAGCCAATTCCTAAAAGAATGATTTAGCCTTGATTGAACTGGTTTTCGTGGGAGCATTGGAACTGGTGATTACCGCTAATAAGACGGCCAACGAAACTAAGTACTGACAGAACCGAGACATGCACGGCCTGTCGTTTCTGAAGGAATCCGGGACTGACACTGTCATCATAATATCTCCATAGGGCTTTGACCTAAAACAAAGTCAGAAATGTAGATAAATGGATACACAGCTGACCCTGGAGAAATCTCACATCGTTTCCAACGTTACTGAACATAAATATTAGCAAAAGCCCTATAGACTGGGGAGCAAAAGGTACGAACTTTATTGTCATGAGGCCAATACCCGTCAGCACACCAAGTAGAGAAAACAGCTGCCAGAATTCCACAGTTGGTAGTATGGCAAAGCCACGTAAATCTGCAAAACGCGAGTCTCCAGACGTGGGTGATTTCATACTCTCATCGTACAAAGAGTTTTCGGAATTAGTAGATGTGGATGATCTAGTTATCAATGATGATGTCTCATTGGCCATGTCAGTATTGGGTATAGTGGTGTCGGCATGCGGTGTGGACGATGAGGCAGGGATATCATGGGAGCTTGAAGATGGCCGTGCCTCTATTTCGTCAGCCTCGTGCTGGCTGTCTGTAGACCTGGTTCTGTGCAGCTGGCTAGATTGAGACACGCTTCCTGATTCATGGTCGGACACTGAAGAATACGGGGATGGGTGTGGTAAGAGTTTGACAAAAAAGGATGAAACGAAGATCAGCGACGATGTCCCAATTGCAAGGACGAGTAAAAACAGAGAGGTATCATCACGGAAAGCAACTGCAGCTATCGTCGAAAAGAAGAATGCACTCAAACCAAAAGCGGCGAGTGGGAATGCAGTTGCCGAGCCACGGTGATTCGGAAAATTGGATGCAGCTGTTTCAGGCCGGGTCAGTAGCTGGATAAACACCACCTCGCCGATGGATGTACATACTTGTTTTGATCGATGCTGAAAAGGCAGCGCAGCTTCCCATACCAGTAAGAAATGAGAAGAAGCAGAGAACGGGCACACTCATCGAGCCAGGACCAGAAGCATATGCTACTCGTCGTATTAGCTAGCTTTTCGCGTTCCGAAAACACGCTGGAAACTGTGACAAGCGGGTACTAACCTCGATGAATGGGAAAGTACCCCAGAAACAGTGCCACGGTCCCGATTAGAGTGCCAGGACGTGGCCCCTTGGAATCAACAAGAAAGCCAATGGGAATACCACTAGCATAAGTTCCTAGATTCGCCGCCGTGCCCTGGTTTGAAGTTTAGCTTATGGGGTGCAAGTCGGATACCACGAGAGAGAGAGAGAGCACGAACAATGAGATTACTTTCGGTCGAAGATAGCTTCATTCGGTCTGCAAACTGAGGCGCCCATGCTGAATAAACATACTAGAGAAGTGTCAGTGAACATAAGCCATGAGATGAGACATGGCTGGGGCTAATATGCACATTGGTACCACTGGCGAGCGCGATCACAGTCGCCGCTACCACGGTCAGCAACCGCTGAGTTGTTGTTACCGGCGGAGACATTGCAAGACCGGAGGAATCCTGGGTGCGGTAAAGCACCTTTCTAGCTTCGAGCAGTGGTTTAGACCCATGTGATAATTGTAGTTATGGGTATGGCCCACGAGAATCCGACCTCTACTTTGTGGAAACCAGCTGATCTATTGTAGTTATGTGGTACCACCGCAGGGTCGTACAGTACTTTCGTGCAACCGAAAGAAGCCTGGAGCAAGTCACTGAGTAGTCAGTCAATGTAGCCCCCAAGTGTCTGCACTTAGTTATTCAAAGACGGATTAAATAGTTGGTTCTATCTACCAAAAGCACCAGGATAGACAAGCAACGCGGGTGAATTCGATGACAAGGGGCTCCCATGCCTGGCTTGGCATCTTGAGAGAACTAACTAACTAGGTAACTAGTTAGTTAACGGTTAAGCCAACTTACATAATCAGTTTAGTGGCAATTATGTAATTACCCCATAGTTATCCGCCGAGACGCCAAGACTGGGAGGCAAGCCCGCCCGTGCTCATAGTTCGCTGGATTAGTTAACTAACTCTTTAACACCTTCATGGATATCATTGTCAGGTCATTCTTGCAACTCAAACAGAATAGTGTGCCCTTGTGAGGCTTCCATATGCGGACCACGTCTATCCAAGAGCGCTCAGAGCTAGTGATCAGCAAGCGATGATACGATGTCTTCGCTATCAGTGAAGTCCTGGCAACCTGGTGCTGTCCCTCAAGATCTCGTCACCCTCCGAGCGACAGACCCTGCAGTCTTGTCTTTCTATCAACTCGTTCGACTGCATTGTCGAGAACAACTGATCACTGAGCCTCTATTGTGGACCAGCCGTCATCTTGAGCTACTACCATGCTATTTCGAAGAGCTGTCTCCGGCGCTCCCAGTGATGAAGTCGGATATCACCAGTAAAAGATCTGGTGCTGGCTATGTCAAACACCTTTTTGATCGCTGCAATTACAATTGGAGGGAATGTATAATACAACAGATCCTTTCAGGTCCTGAGTGTCCATTTACAGCCCTGTTAGTCTTGAAAGTCTCTTGCCCTCTCCTGCTTCATTTGTATTCTAACTCTGCAGCTGTTACAGGAAGGATCTTCATTTTTACTTCAATCAACGCCATGTCAGCTGTCTTCCTTGTGTTGTCTTCTTTCTCCAAGGGGACTTGAATGGCATGGCCGAGGGGTGTGTACCTGCCGTTGTTGCATTTACCGACCCCGCTCGGATACATAAGCTGCGCTGTGACAGGTTATCCTCATATTCGGGTAGATGGCGGAGCAAACCCACCAATGCTCTATGTGAACTCAAGTTAAAGAAAGTCACTCCCTCGAACCCTTTGCAGGACCCATACATTGTGGCGCTTTTAATAGCCATAGCTTACCAACAGCGGTCTGCTCTGCGGTCGAAATGCAGCGAGATGCCAAATACATGTCCTACTTTCCTGGTATTATTTCCCTTAATTTTTTTTAATTGACGTTTTTCCAGACTAACATGGTCTGTGTTTAGTCCCACGTATTATTGACTGATGCCAGCGATAAGACAAACATTCACCTCTTTACCGCAGACATATCCTCCTCATTCCTTCAGAAATTCGACTTCCCTACCATTCCACCATCAACATTAGTACCACCATTTATCTCAGTCCGGCATACAAATATTCCCTATAAACCGTACAAAACCTTTCGCAACCGTGTTTTTACACTTTTGCTTCCTAGATAAATAAAACACAGATGAAGGCATCCAACCGCCTTATACATAAACCGGCAGATCTCCATCGCTGTCGCAAGTGTCAAATTAAGCCCGCAACAGAAAGAAGTAAAATCACTTCTTCCATATCCACAGAGTCTTCTGACTCTTCTGAGCCCTCTGAGTTTAAACCCGGTGATAGATGATGTTAGTTTGGAGTGACATATGCTTGAAATGGGGCAAAGAAAGAGAAGCAACCCACTTTCCTTCAGGTATGCAGTTACATGACAGGAAGCTAGGCGTCGTCCTTCCCTCTACGCAGGCCCCGACATGGGGCCCCAGCACTGCCACCAGGTCACTTCTAACTCCAAAGATTTCAGCCAGCACCTCTATCCAGAGATTGCATCCGTCTGCACCCAGTGATCTGCTTCAGAAAATCACTTGTAATACTCCTGTTTTTAGAAGACTGGTTTGACTTTCCATAGATATTTCTGGGCTTCAAGTTCCTCTTCATAGTTTTCCTTAAAGGCCTGATCCAGAATATCCTTATGCTCTCCACAGCCCCAGTATGACCGCAAGCCTCTGGTGTACTCCCAATACTCCGGCTTGAATCCAGCATGTTCCCAATCAATGATGCCAGAGAGTCGGCCACCCTCAACAAAGATATTTGTTTGATGCAAATCTGAATGAGTAAAGAATACCTGATAATTTGGCTTGTATAGTGTTGAGAGTGGGGGTCTCTGGCGTTCATCTTCAAGATGCTCAGTAAGATAGTCTGCAAACTCCACTGTGGACTTAAATGGCCCGCATTGCTTGTCCTCAAACTGGTGGTCATAAGCTGGGGTTCCGAGTGTGCTGGTGATTTGGTATGACGAATTGTTGGGAATGTGACGCCATTGTGAGATGCATTTACCCAAATCCAACCCGAGTTGTTTTCGCTCATCATGGGTCATCCAGTAGATGGCATGGTCCAACCGACTGCCACGCGCTTTGGTCATGAGAATAAAGCCGCTGTTATTGTCCTCAGGCACGATGAAATCAATCAATCGCGGCGCAGCGATAGTTGGGGTATGTCTTTCAATAAGGCGCAAAGCATTTTCTTCATTGTGCAGGGATGGCTGGCAAACGCGTTTGACGTAGAGACCAAATGGGAGATGATTCCTGGAAAAGAATCTGCCATCAAGGATATATCGGTACAGTGCTACCCGCAGCGAGCTTGGAACGACATGGAAAAATTTCGTAGGAGAGAAATGCCAAATGAGCCAAGTATCCCCCAGTCTAGGATTTGGTTAGAAAAATATCAGCCCATGGTCCAAGGCAAGGAAGGCGACGGAGACGGAAATGTCAGACCTTTCTTGACAGGTGGCCAGCCTTCGCGTATCTGATCTTCAATAACAAGAAAATGCAGAGGCAATGAAACTGCCGAATGAATGCGTAATAGAGACGCCTTCGGCAATGGAAGGCGAGCACTGTCTGGTGTTGATGGGTTAAAAAGAATTTGCCCATGCCCATCCTTAGACACATTGTTGACCTGGGTCAGCTCAGGCACTGTTATCTCCACCCTCCACTAGAGCACAGGAGCATAAGTAATTTAGCGTCTACATTTAGAATCAAGAGGTAGTAGTCCACTTAGACAAATGATTATACCTTATTCACTGGCTTCTCCTCCTCGGCACAAAAATCAACAGGCCCAAAGGTTGGCTGTCGAAAAATCCCCACGGAGCCGTGTTGAAAATCATGCCGTAGTGAAGAAGATAGCAGCCACATGTTCTTTAGCTCATCTTTCATATTTCGCGACTTGAGGAACGTATAGAGCTGCTTGACAAGCTTGGGGGATATGGATGCTTCCAGTAAAGCATATAAGCGTCCCTACAAAACGAACGCAGAAAACATCAGACAATGGCTGAGGCAGAAAGGTACTTGAATACATACCCCAGGGCCCAAGTCTTTGTCTTCCAAAATGGACGGAGCAACAATATATGTGGCCTGAAGGGATTTTGTGTCTCCTGTCACGCAACAACAATGGTTTTCGCGTTCTCGAACAGCAGCATCAAGCTTTGGGGCTACTTCCTCAACACCATTCACTGCGAGACAATATGAACTTCATCATCACTAAAAATCGGCGTTTCAAGGTGTTTACCTACTTTTCCGGGCCAACTCGATTAGATCACTTTTTATTGAGAGCAGAGTATCCTCTGGGCTTTTTCCCCGTCCCTCGTCTTGGGCTATCCGATCAAGGATATACTTGGCCATATTTGCTCTTGACAGCCTACGCTGTACAGATCTCGTCAGCAGGCATTGGTCATTAGCTGAGAGCTGTGACAGTTCGATTATCGTCAGTGCTATGGGGATCTGGTCTTCGCCTTCTTCTATAGTGATCGCTGGAATGGGGATCTGGTCTTCGTCTTCGTCCATGATAACGCGGCAAGATTTGTTCATCAGGTTCGTTAATCTGCATGTATTAAAACGGCGCTCGGAATCTCGAAAGGCCTTAAAATCAGCAGACTCGACTCAGCGACGGGCTGATCTGGGGATCACGTGTTGTTGAGTCGGACTACTGCTTCAACACAACACAGATAGTATTTAATCAGAGCTGCTGAGTGTTACGAATCTATGATTTCCGCCGGTTTGCGATAGAGAAGTTGCTTTCCTCCAAAATACCAATTGCAAGTGTTGACAAAATTCCAGACCATATTAGGCTCTATAGTCTTTTGATGACCACTGCCTTTTTCCGTTCAAAACAGTCTAGTGCGAGCGGGTTGGCTTCTGTCTGGAGGGATTCGATGACTTCGCGAGTTGCATAAATCCCTATGAATCCGTCCTGATCCAACAGTCGAACCGCCCGCAGCGTCCAAATTCGACAGTTATCTTGGTTGTCCTTGAGTTCAACCTGCAAGAGCCGCTCTTTCATGCGATCAAGCATTTTTATTTTCGTGTCAACTACCTCGGAGATCTTCAATCCGGCGAGAAAATTGATGGAGTTCACAAAGGAATAGTTGACCTTCTCCTGGAACACCTACTTGCCGTTGGAATTGGGCCCGTTCGTATAGTGAAACATGTAACCACTTTTTTTGGTAAGAGCAATGAATAGCCCCCGGTGGATTTTCTTAGGGTCAGCGATACTCCACGGGGCAATATGGGGACCCCTTGGGGTCAACATTTCTATCCACCATCGTAGTAGGCCGGCGGGAAGATACTCGATGACTATGTAACTATGTCACTTGGGATAAACTACTCCGTTGTAGGTATTAGTTACCTCATCGCGCCCCCATATATGGATGGCGTGGCGTGGTTCTAACTAAGTGGGTCACGTGGGGTGGCGGCCGTATTACGTAACATGACAAGCTTCAAACCTCCGTCATCAAGGCGCTTGATCGACTTCCCGCCGTTCCCACGTCTCGAAAGGCATCTATCAGCACTGCTTTTCATCGTCTATCACTAGCACTACATCTTCTAAGCCCCGTCGGGATAGGCGCTCATCATGGGTGCTTTGCTAACACTGCCTTTGATGGCAGTTCCCAGCATAGGAACTGTAAGATCTGATTCTTCCCAACAAGACCTTTCCTGCCGACCCATTTGCTAACTCCATGGCTACGTTAGGTAGCAGGCTGCCTGGCTTCATGCTGCGGGGCGGCTACCTGCTCTGCTTTGTGTCGAGCATGCGGAAAATTCCAGAGCAGGTAGGAGAAACACGTGTACTCTTGACTGGAGTTGCCAGCTGACAATTTTACCAGCATGGCCACAAGAATCGCCTACGCATTTATCCTCCTCATAAACTCCATCCTTTCCTGGGTAATGTTAACCAGATGGGCCTTAAATAAACTTGAGCACCTCACATTCGACTTCCTGCCTATCAGCTGCGATGGAGAAAAGTGCCATGGCTGGGTTGCTGTTCATCGTATCAACTTCGCTCTCGGCCTGTTCCACATCATCCTTGCGCTTCTCCTTCTTGGAGTGCGCTCCTCCAAAGACCAACGAGCCGGTATACAAAACGGTTATTGGGGCCCCAAGATCATCGTTTGGCTAGCATTTATCGTCCTCTCGTTCTTCATCCCGGAGCCATTCTTTTTTGTTTGGGGCAGTTATTTCGCCTTCATTGGTGCGATTCTGTTTTTGCTGCTGGGCCTCATTCTGCTTGTCGACCTTGCTCATTCATGGGCAGAACTTTGTCTTGAAAAGATTGAAGACAACGGTTCTCGGATATGGCAGGCTTTACTTATTGGCTCGACTGCGGGAATGTACGTCGCGTCGTTGGCCATGACAATCGTCATGTATTTCTTCTTCGCCCGCGGCCACTGCGCGATGAACCAAGCAGCCATAACTGTAAGCATTCTCGTTTGCAACAGGGAGTCTACCGGATACTAACACTTCACTAGGTTAATTTAATTGTTTTCCTGGTCGTTTCTTTGGTGTCCGTGCAACCAGCAGTGCAAGCTGCAAACCCTCGCGCGGGCTTAGCGCAAGCAGCGATGGTCACTGTCTATTGCACTTATTTGACGATGTCTGCAGTTTCCATGGAACCGGACGACAAACAATGCAACCCTCTCCTGCGTGCGCGCGGTACTAGAACTGCTTCAGTTGTTCTTGGGGCTATTGTTACCATGTTAACTATTGCTTATACGACCACCCGCGCTGCAACTCAAGGCATCGCCCTCGGATCAACTGGTGCGCATGGTGACTATTCTCGCCTAGGCCAGGATGAGATGGACCACGGTCTTGTAACCCAACAACCCGGACGAAGCCGCCGCGAAATGCGCGCAGAGGCTCTCCGGGCCGCTGTTGAGAGTGGAAGTCTGCCTGCATCTGCTCTAGACGACAATGATGATGAGTCGGATGACGAGACCGATTCTAAAGATGACGAGCGGGGCTCGACTCAATACAACTATTCACTGTTCCATATCATTTTTCTGTTAGCGACTATGTGGGTTGCTACTCTACTCACCCAGAATCTCGATCCCGAAGCCAAGGACGATCTCGCACCTGTAGGCAGGACTTACTGGGCCAGCTGGGTGAAGATCATCAGTGCTTGGGTGTGCTATGCTATCTATCTGTGGACTCTTGTCGCCCCAGTTTTGATGCCAGATCGATTCGACCAGTAAATCAGCATTCACCCGTATTCTTTTCGAACTTGCTTGGGAGGTTACTTTGACGAATAGTGTATTTATTGGTTGATACCCGCGATTCTCTCTTTCGTTTTGACCCCGTTAACACGGGAAATGTAAGTATCTTTGAGCTGTCTATAGATAGGCATGTGGAATATGCAGTACCAAATCATTATTAAAAGCCCGTACTTTGTATGAATGTGTTGCATTCCATCTTTTCGTGTTGAACCTGTGTACTCTGTAGTTAAAACGTTCTCAGGTCTTGTGACGTCAGAGCTTGCCGCTATTTAGTTACGCGTTCGCGTTCGGTTGTGTTTAACTAACGGGCCGTTGTTCAAATTCAAAGGATCCAGCCTGCAGAAAAGAGAACTTTTGGAACGTCAAACGCGACATACCATCCATCGTCATGAATTGACTATGGCCACGATCAAGGCCATTGAGGCCCGTTCGGTTCGTTATCATATCTTTAGATGTGCTTTGTGTTCATCTTGACTCACCCGTGATTTCAGGTACACCAAATTCAATCCGGACAGGTAATTGTTGACCTCTGCTCGGTGGTCAAAGAGCTAGTTGAGAATAGCCTCGATGCTGGTGCAACTTCACTTGGTACGAGTAACTCATTAAGGATTTTTATAACGTGACCTATTCTAATTGGGACTTGTGCGCGCCCGGTTAGATATCCGATTCAAGAACAATGGCCTGGACCTTATCGAGGTTCAGGATAACGGAAACGGAATCTCGCCCAACAACTACGAGAGCGTCGGTAGGGCTAGAAGAAGCCAGAAGTTCCTAGGGCAAGTTCGCTAATCTTTGTACAGCTTTGAAACATTATACTTCCAAACTTTCTACGTTCGAAGACCTATCGTCCCTGCACACCTTCGGATTTCGCGGCGAAGCTCTCTCTTCGCTTTGTGCGCTTTCCGATTTCCATATAGTTACCGCCCAGGCAGATCAAGTGCCCAAAGCCACTCGCTTGGATTTTGAAATCTCTGGCAAATTAAAAAGCACTCAAATAGTGGCTGGTCAAAAGGGCACGACCGCCTCCGTCGAGGACCTCTTCAAGCGACTTCCTGTTCGCCGACGAGAATTGGAAAAGAACATTAAGAGAGAGTATGGCAAGGTTCTGGGACTTTTGCATGCGTATGCGTGCATCAGCACGGGGGTTCGCTTCAACGTCAAGAACCAGATGCCCAAAGGGAAAAGCGTGGTCGTGTTCGCTACGAAGTCGAATCCTACGACGAAGGAGAATATCTCAAATGTATACGGAGCGAAGACACTACTCGCCTTGACACCGCTCGATCTGGAACTAGAATTCGAACCGGGTACGAGATCAGAAGCTCCACGCGGACAACAAAACGAATCCACGAACAAAATATTCGTGCATGGTCACATATCCAAGCCGGTGTTTGGCGAAGGGAGACAGACTCCCGATCGACAAATGTTCTTCGTTAATTCCCGTCCGTGTGGCCTACCGCAGATTGCCAGGGCTTTCAATGAAGTCTACAGGTCATTTAATATTTCACAGTCGCCATTCATATTTGCGAATTTTGAAATGAACACCAATGCTTACGATGTCAATGTCTCGCCGGATAAACGTACGATCCTGCTACACGATGCCGGAGCGCTTATCGAATCTTTGAAGACATCATTGACGGAATTATTCGAGGCCCAGGACCAGACTGTGCCTCAGTCACAGCTCTCGGTTCCACGACAAAGTACGATGAAGCAACTGATGAACAACAGTGCTACTACTGCTTTGGCCCCTTTGAACTTGAATGATACTTTGCCGGTCGAACATTGCCAAGAGGCCCTGGAGGCAGATGACGAAATCCAGGAGAATTCCCAACAGTCGATGAGAAATCTACTCCAGAGATTTGATGAGCGCAGCGTATTACCCAGTGGTGCCTCTCATGAGACTCCACTTGAAAGCTCCGGAGAGACATCTCCGCCGACACAGCTCTCTACAAACGAAACTAATAAACCATCTGTTCCTTTGTCACCTCCACAAACCCAAGTCCAACAACCAAGTGAAACAAATCAGGTGCCTCCTATTCCCAGTCAAGAGAGTGTTCAAGCGACACGTCGAAACACTCCCCAAGTGTCACCGAACGTGATTCAGAACGCGTTCGATCGAATGCGCCCTACGAGACCACCAGCGGAGATTGCGACTATCACAATTGGTGATAAAACTACTGTGTCGACTATCGGTTATACCTCACCACATAAGCGAAAAGCCCGAAAGGAAGATCCCAAATCTGCATTACCACCGACAAAGCGTCCAGCAACGAGCAAATTAGGGTGGGCTTTGAGGTCATTTGCCGCTCCTGGCACTCAAATTGAAAACCGGCAAGCACAAGACAGAGATGAAGAAGAGGAAGAGATATCTGATACGAGGTCGGCCCAGAGCGAATCTCAAGACAGTTTGGATGAAGACCGAGGTGTGTCTAGTGACTCCGAACGGGTCCCAGAAAAGATGATGGAAGAGGAGGAATGTCCTTCTTCAGACTCCGATGGAAGTTACAGAGACGACCAAGAACAAAAAGCAAGGGATGAACAAAAGGTGGCTGAATTGATTCAAGCCGCGGAGGCAGCAGCTAACGTGCCGTCGAAACATACCATTGAGCGAGCGAATAAAATGCTCAAGAGGTCCCACGGGAAGGAATCAACACTTGAGCTGATGTGCTCACTAGACGGCTCACTTGCAAAAATTGAGGCACAACTCAGATCCCTTCAAGAAAATCTTGAGGTGTTGAAGAATTACAAAACTCCAGAGGAAGAACCCATACTAGAAGAACACGACTCACAGCAGCAAGATTCAGCGGAAGCAAAACTCTCTCTCTCAGTGTCAAAGGATGACTTTGCAAGGATGCGGGTCGTCGGACAATTTAACCTTGGGTTTATTTTGGCCATTAGGCCCGGAAGTGACAGTTCCAACTTGCAAGACAGCCTGGCGAAAGACGAACTGTTCATAATCGACCAGCACGCCTCCGACGAGAAGTATAACTTTGAACGATTACAAGTCGAAACTGTGGTCCAGAATCAGCGCCTTGTGAAACCGAAAACACTTGATCTCACTGCTGTCGAGGAAGAAGTAATCATCGACAACGTCTCTGCCTTGGAAAAGAATGGGTTTGTCGTTGATATCGACACGAGCGGTGACGAGCCCATTGGGCGGAGGTGCAAGCTGGTTAGCCTGCCGTTAAGTAAGGAAGTCATCTTCAACACGCGAGATTTGGAGGAGTTAATTGTGTTACTGTCCGAATCGCCACAACACCACCGTGAATCCCAAGGCGATGGTAACAACGCCTTTGTGTCTCCATCGACGTCACTACCGTTTGCAGATGCCTACGTTCCTCGACCTAGCAAAGTGCGCAAAATGTTCGCTATGCGCGCGTGTCGCTCGAGTATAATGATTGGCAAGACGCTCACTTTCAAACAAATGGAGAAGGTTGTTCGGCATATGGGGATGATTGATAAACCATGGAATTGTCCACATGGCAGGCCGACAATGAGGCATTTGATGAGCTTGGACCGGTGGTCTGAGTGGGACGAATGGCCTGAGATAGATTTGGCTGACGACGACGATGATGATGAGAGTGAAGAAGAGAATGCCACCGGACGGGGACTTGGGGTTTGGAAGCATTTTTTAGAAGAATATGATAATAATCTATAGGATTGAAATTTTGGATAACTTATGGGGTGGTTTGGCTTTTTTGAATACTGATACGAGTGGAAGAGAAGCTTGGACACTTGTTTTCTGGTGAAATATATTCCGATATCAGTTCCTTGGATAAACACCACTGCATTTCGTCACCCGGACGGTCATAATATAAAGCAACGCAAATTTACAATACGGAAAAAGAATTATCAGAACCACCGTCTCAACCGACTCGGTTGGGGCCCGTCCTGCTGCGCGGTCATCTTCCCACTTTTCGAGTCCTCCTCATCCGCCAACCTCAGCGTCTCCTCGACAATCAGCAGATCGCGCTCCATCAGCTCCGCCCAGTTCTGCAGATCCCCGACCTCCTTCAAGCCCTGCCGGCCCTGATCCGCGAGTTTCTCCAATTCATTGCCTTGCATGGCGAGTTGTTTTGTCGTCTTTTGCAGCTCGGCTTCTTGTTTCTGGATGACAGTGGCGTTTTCATGGAGAGTTGAGGCGCGTGAGCGGAGGTCGGAATCGAGATCAGAGCCGACGGATTTGAGGGAGGCGAGGAAGGCGGCGCGGGCCTCAGAGGTGGGATCTGGAGAGTGGGTGGAGTCGGCTGTGGGTTCTGCAGCCATGTCTATTTAAGACGCTGCTAAGAGTTTCTTTTGCTTGAGAGAGAGAGATTTGGTTTCTCGCTTGTGAGTGCTCGGTTGCATCTATGGGATTGATTTGCCCGATCCTTTTTCCCTTGGGAAGCCTTCCGCGGTGGGAAAAAGCGACTTTCCACCGAAGCTATATAATAATCTTGGGAGTTTTGGGAAGTCAGTTGGTAGAGTGACAACTAAATCTAGCAGGCAAAATGTGTGTAAGGAAAATGTGCTGCGAGTCTCAAACTCCACTGCGGGATCCGCGCGTCACGACCGACATCAATCTAGAGAGGGGCTTTTGGGAATGCGAAAAGGCGAAGGAAGAGAGATTTGAAAGTCAGGCCATCACCAAAGCACCAAATTCCCCGAAAACAACCCCGCTTTCCACGTCATACGCGCTAACTAACTAAGTAGTTAACTAGTTAAGGAGAGAGACCACGCTCTTCTGCATTTCTCATCGCGCTCTTTGGTTTCGTGGTCTTGGAGAAGTAACATTCAGCGGGCTGCATCCTGCTCAAACTTCTATTGAATTCCCACACGTGCGAGAACTTGCTGGGCCACTCTTGCTTGGCCAGCCATACGCGTAACACTTGCAACAAGGGAATAGTCATCTCGCCAGCATCAAAGACTTTGATGGCGCGCTTTCTGATCGAGAAGAAGGCCTGCGGTAACTACTTTGGTCGAAGTGTTGCGTTGGAGTACATTACATAGTCATTCAAAAAAGTAAAAAAGAAAGACTATGTGCCAATAATTTGACCAAAGTGATATGGAATAAACCAAGGAATTAATAAATCTCGTTCTAGGGGAAATCTACATCGCAATATCAAATTAATTCAGGATCTTCAATTCCCCGCGGGATGTGTGGTAACCTATATTCAAATCACATTTAGAGCTTCCCTCTCACCATCGCCGAACTTGGTGCCGCAACCTCTGTCGCCTCGAGCTCCGCAAGCAAGACACCCTCAGGCACGTCGTCGCCATCTTCGCACTCCAATTCGAGAGCCCAGGATACCCTTCCTGCACGAGGACTCCGTACCTCGATTTCCATCTTCATCTGCTTCACAAACGCAATGATGGAGTTTTCCTCAACTTCGTCGCCCTCGGATACCAGCATTTCAATCAACTTTCCACTGATTGGAAGAGTGACGTGGGCTTGGTTGTTCGGATCTCCCAAACGATGAGTCGAGGACAAGGAACTGGCAGACGTGGAGGTGGTGGAAAGTGTCATCTTGTATGCTGTGCTTTTGGCGGGCGTTGAGCCGGTCGCCGGAGTCGTATACTCGATCTCTGCGCTGAGAGACGATGGGAACTCGTTGCGCAGTACTCGGCTCAGGAGTAAGTGATGTGGTAGTTGAGCTTGAGCCGAGTTTGGTTGTTCACCCAGTGGCTGCAAATCAATGGACCATGCGTCTCCCTTCCGGAACAGCATGTTGGAAGCTGCTGCGGATAACGTCTGCGAGGCAGAAGATGATGGCAGGGAAGGTTTGTTCGATTCGATGGACTGTGAGATCGTTCGCCCATCTGCAACAATATCACCTATATTTGTTTCCAGCCATTGGGTATCAGTTCTCCATTCTTTGAAGTCTGCACTATCGATGACCGCTCGAAGGAGATCGATATTCGTTTTGATTCCAGAAATCCTCGTGTCCCCGAGGACCCTCTTCGCCTTTGAGATGACTCCCTCCCAGCTTGAGGCCGTGACGATGATCTTTGCAATCATATTATCGAAATCGGACCCCACCACAACGGTTGAAAAAGGTGAAATGTTTGTGTCAACCCTGACGCCGTTGCCACCGGGTACGTGGAATTCTGTTATTTTACCAATACTCAGGGCAAAGCTGGCGTTTGGATCTTCAGCACAGAGACGCAACTGGATAGAACGTGGGCCTGGTGGCGTTTCCGGGTTTCGATTCGCACCGAGTCCTATGCTTTGGAGCGATGCACCCTGGGCCAGCATGAACTGAGATAGCACGAGGTCAACTGATGTTATACACTCAGTTATAGTATGTTCCACTTGCAACCGCGGATTAATTTCCAAGAAATAGAATTCGGACAATTGCTCGTTCACAAGGAATTCGAACGTTCCCAGCGATCGGTATTTGATCTATCAATTGTCAGCGGTAGTTTCGAATAAGTGACTGCGTTGTCCTCACTTTACTGGCAATGCGCAGCGCAGCTTCGATGACCATACGAATCAACTTGCGGTCTTTTATTAAAGCAGGAGCGCACTCGACGATCTTTTGAAACCGCCGTTGAATGCTGCAGTCTCTTTCCCAAAGATGCCTGACTTGCCCGGTACCGTCACCAATAACTTGAACCTCGACGTGATGATATCCCTCAACCGCAGCCTTCTCCACAAAGACTTTTCGAGAGGGCGATTCACCAGTTGCTCTGTCAACTGATGTTTGTAACATATCTTCACTCCTAACGAGGCGAATTCCTCTGCCTCCTCCCCCATCCACAGCTTTGATCATCACTGGATATCCAACTTCGGCAACAAATGCCTTGATCACGTTTAAATCACTAGTGGGTTGCGTAATCGCTTTCAAAACAGGCACTCCGCACGTCTCTGCCAGCTCCTTGGCTTGTAGCTTGTCGCCGGTTTGCGCCAACACTTCCCATCCTGGTCCAATAACCTTTGTACCTGCTTCATCCCACATTCGCTGGACGAATTCTGGGCTTTCACTCAGAAACCCATAGCCCGGATGAACAGTGTCGATGGAGTGTTCCTTTGCGAGTTTCACCAGCAAGGAAACATCCATATAAGACGCCGGGGATGGCAGCGCCAATGCATGATTGGGACCGCCGAGCTCACAGTGCGATTGGTCACCAGACGTATAGATGGCGTACGTTTCAACAGTATTCGGAAGCTCTCTGGCTGCTTGCAAAATACGGACAGCGATCTCACCTCTGTAATAAAAAGCAATAGGTCAACGTTTGCTTTTTCTCTGATCATTCTTAATCCACTGCCCACGTACCTATTAGCTACCAGGAGCTTTCTTATCGGCCGTGCCGGAGGGATCATTGTGCTTCTTTTCTTGTTATATGCCCTTTCTTGCTCCGAGAATATATTCACTTCATATGGGCTCAACCAGCTTCTCTTCTCTATAATCTCAACCTATTGTACCAAGCAACTAAAGATTGATCACCGGCTTTCACGTATATAAAATCATTATTTCCCTACCACTCTTCCTGACAGCCGACGGGATAGTAATTGATATTCAAAAAGTCTTATCTCTACCAGGGACGCGCCGTTGAACAATAAGAGGTCGATATGATCCGGCTGTAGTTCCCAACACGCCCCCAGCCCTCCAATGACCGAAAAAAAAAAGTAATCCCTCGGCCTCATCCCGGTAACAGAGCACCATTCCGTACTCCAATTCTACTCAATGGCAATTCGGGTCTTTGTCTCGTTGTCTGCGGGGAAACGCAAATCCAGCCTCCGCATTGGCGGTTGGAGATCCCCGATCACTCAATGCCGAGGCTTAACTAGTTAACTAAACCATCTCCCAGGCTTCACATAACAATCATAACAATCGCCCAAAATGAACCTCAAGAGAACGTCGCCCGAGGATAATAGTCCATTGTTTTTGCATTTTCCGTTCAGTGTATATAGGAATCACTACGATAGGATCCGATTTGTTGAACTTGCTAAGGAGGACTATAGCTTGGGAGGTAGGCATTGCCGCATCGTGTGGAGCAAACACTGCAATACTTGCAGCCGAGCTCAGAGCCATTCGCTTTAACGGTTTCCACCTAGAAAGAACTACGATATGCAAATCGGATTAAGCTAAGGCTTTGAAAAAGACCGGGACAATCCCTCCGCAAATCAAGCCTTTGCATATATTCGACATCTTGTTCTTAGCCTAGCATATCGAACAACAATTCGGTCTCTAGGAAAGCAAAAAGCCATACCTAGTTAACCATGGCCAAAGACGACGCAAATGTCAACGGAACCCAAACGTCCCAAAAAGCCACCGAACGACTCAACCAACTCTCATCCCATCTTGGTTCCAGTACAAACAAAGCCAAAAAGCGCAAATCTGCCCTTCCCGCCGACCACTCCGATGTACTTGGCCAGATCGCAACCCTGCGCGCCCTTGCGGCCAACCCTGACCCCAAGAATAGAGGTTACGTCCGCCAAAAGCAGGCTGGAAAGCTTTGGGTGCGCGAACGGATCGAACAATTGCTAGACCCGGACACGTTCCAGGAAATCGGCTCCGTCAGCGGCACGGTAACATGGAAGCAAACCGGGCCTCTGTCGGAGGAACCGGTGGCGTTCACACCAAGTAACAATGTACAGGGCATGGGCAAATTGAACGGGAGAGAGATTCTCTTAACGGCAGATGATTTCAGCATTCGTGGTGGACATGCAGATGGCGCAATTGCCGAGAAGACTATGTACATGGAGCAACTGGCGGTTGCGCTAAAAATGCCAATGGTGAAGCTTGTCGATGGAAGTTCTGGAGGTGGAAGTGTGACGACGATAAGGACGGAGGGATGGTCATATGTCCCACAGGTAAAGCCGTTTAAACACATTGTCCAACAATTGAACATGGGAATACCCAATCTCGGCGCCGTTGTCGGTCCGGCAGTAAGTATTCGCCCTTTGCTTCCATTGCCGTTCAACGGATTGACCATGAACCATAGATTGGGCTCGGGGCTGCCAGAGTGGTTTCTTGCCACTTCTCTGTCATGGCCGCAGACGTGGGCTCTCTCTTTAACGCCGGACCCAAAGTAGTCGAGGGCGCAACATTTGAAGAAGGCCTTGACTTCCAAGAACTTGGCGGACCTACGATGCATTGCACCAACGGCACTATCGATAACCTCGCCGCTAATGAGGCAGAATGCTTTGAGCAAATACGTACTATACTAGCCTATCTTCCTAATTCGGGGGCTGAAGCTCCACCAGTGGTTCCCTGCGATGACCCGGAAAGCAGAGAAGACGTTTCGCTCCGGAGCATAATTCCAAGACGCCAGCAACGAATGTACAATCCATGGACCATCATCAAATCTATTGTCGATCGAGATTCCTGGTTCGAAATTGGTCCATTATGGGGAAGAACATCCATCACCGGTCTTGCTCGCCTCGGCGGTCGACCGGTTGGTATAATTTCATTGAACTGCGAAATCAACAGTGGCGCTTTGGATGCTGCAGGAAGCCAGAAGATGACTCGATTGCTAAAGCTGTGCGACGTTATGAACATCCCTGTCCTTCAATTCATTGACGTCCGTAAGTTGAGATTATACCAAGATCCAGATACTTTTGAGAACATGACTAATGATGTTAAAGCTGGATACGCCATTGGTACTGTAGCTGAACGAACAGCTACTATGCGTTGGGGCGTCGAGCTCACGAAAGCGTACTTCTCTACTACCATGCCAATTTTCAATGTCATAACAAGAAGAGCTTTCGGCGTTGCTGGTGCTGTTATGGTGGGCTGTCGTAATCCCAAAATGCAAGTGGCCTGGCCGTCCGGTCAATGGGGATCGTTGCCTTTAGACGGCGGAATCGAGGTCGGCCACAGACACGAGCTTCGAGAAGCAGAAAAGCTCGGCAAGAAAGCCGAGCGGTATAAAGAATTGGAAGATGAATATCTTCGACTAATGAATCCGGTTCGGACTGCTAATGCTTTTGGTGTGGAGGAGATCATTGACCCTAAGGACACCCGTAAAATTGTCTGCGCTTGGGCGAGGCGGGTGTATCAAAACCTTATGCCGGAGAGATTGGCAAATAGAGCGAACGGGAGAATTCAGCCGAGCTACGCATAGTTCACCAGTTACTCGTGCTCCGGTTTCGAAACAGTGTCTCTTTTCGAGATGTTTCAATGAAGGGTAACGGTCCGTGACCAGCCGGCCTGTTGAGTCGCCGTCGGGTAAATCACGTTAGAACACCTCAATAATATAGAAGCTTCTACCAGCGGATCATTTGACCTTGCCAACGCCCTGTAGTGTGAGGTAGACATCAGTTCCCCAACCCCACATGCTCTGCAGATGGATGCTGCCGCCAAAATACTCTGCATATGCTCGTCCCAAGGGTAGCCCGTAGCCCAACCCCGCAATAGTGCTATTGTTAACATTGCTATGAGAAAGAGCATTTAACCCGTCAACGTTGCCGTTGTCCTCATATGAAACTTCCTCCTCGGAGTACGTTGTGAAGCTATATGACCAAATATGGGGAAGTATCTCTGGAGGAATACCGCCTCCCCGATCACGGAAACGGATGGTAATGCTCTGCGTTGGCGAGTTAATGGACCCGAAAAATCCATTTTTATTCGAAATATCGCCAGGCTGAGTAGCACCCTGAAAGTCGAAGTCGCCCCTAGATGGCCTACAGAATTGACAAATTGAGGATGTTCCGATTTCATTCTTGTCGATGACATCGGGTGCTGAGGCGATAGTCACCTCGACCGGCTCGCGCTCGCTCCCGCACTCCACAACAGCTCGAAAAGCGTTCTTTAACAATTCAGTAATTATATATTCTAGATGGACGGGTATATGGGCAAAAGTGGCATCGACCTCGCCGTTGATGATCAGACGAGGGCGTACGCCATATTTGAGTTCACAGATTTCTGCGACAAATTCCTCGCAGCTTCGGATAAGCTGAGCGGGCCGAAGAGCAGTATCAATCACGCCGATGTAGTTGGATGGGAGAGGTGGCCTTCCCTCCTCGTTTGGCTGCGAGGCCATGTGCAGAGCCAGGTGTTGCTGAGCGATCAATCGTGTTCCGATTCGTGCGCGCAGGTGCTCATCAAGGAAAGTAGTGACTTCTTCCGGGCTGATGTACTTTCGACACTCAAGAAACCCTCTAGCTAGGATTGGTATAGTGTTGGTGTGAGTGTGGACAAGCTCGGCCATTGTTTCTGTGAATTGCTTCTCATCTTCCATTGAGGTGATCCTCTTCCGCTGGTATGGAAGCAATGTCGACAAGGAATGGACATAGTTGTTGTAAATTTGTGAAACATGGGGATTTGATACAACTATGAAGGGCAGGTTCCTGAGGGCTTGGATCCGATATGCGAGCCGTGCAGGGAGCAGGGACAGGGTGAAGTTAGCGGATGATAAAAGAGCCTCCTTTGATAGGGGAGGGCAGCCGTGTCTGGTTGGGACATCCACGCGCGTCAGCTTCATTCATCAGAGAAGACCAGTCGCTTCGCCCAAATTCATAGTTACCTCAATAGATCGTTCAGCTTCAGAGGACGTTTAGGACTGGAGGCCAATTGTGTAACTTCGTCGGCCGCAACATCCGTCGCTGAGGGAGGGTGGGACCAGGCATTCGTATTCAACGAGGTGAGCGCCCGGGAGTGAGATGGTTGGAACGGCAAGCTAGGCCGAAACAGCCGAACAGAAGATAACTTCCGCAAGTAGGCCATGGCAGCGTTTTTTATCCCATGCTATCCTATCCGTGGGAGTTTTGCAGTCAATAATTCGCAGTGAGTTGGAAGTGTGGAGGAGGAAGAGTGAAGAGAGAAGAGGAGCTGGAAGGGCTTATAATATCGCTAGTTAACCTGATCCATGCGGTTAGCAGCGGGAGGCCCCCTTAACTAACTAGTTAACTAGTTAGTTAAACTGTTGGTGAGCTGAACCGTTCCATATAGTTATTTATACCTACGGAGTACCTAGTAGCGGATACTCCTACCGAGCAGCCTTCAGAGAGAATCCTTTTTAACGCCGTATTCATTGGCTCCAGACTTCTTAGACGGACGTTTTGGTTATCGAGTCATGTCGGTGAATTGCAAAGCAAGGTTGTCTTCCCTTGTTGCTCTTCTCCAACAAGTTGCGCCAATGACATCAATACAACTAGCAACGGGCGTTTATCAACAGCAACAACCACCATCAAATGCGTCGCTAAAAGATAACTAATCATGGGATTCCATGGAGTTTTTTTTTTTCGAATTAATATAGAGAATGTTCAGTTGTCGAACTGCCCGTCGCACATGCTCCCGAAGCTGGACGATCTTGAAATCATCTCCCGCTTCTCAGCCCTGGAGTCCTTGTTCGATTAATCGCTTCCCAGCCATCAAGTCCGTCGGCTCAATTGCGTCTTTCCCACGAAACTTCCCGTCCTCGGGATTCAAAGAAGTTGGCCAGTCGGAACTCGTCGAAGAGGAAAGACTCCCGAACTATCGAGCGGAAAACTACTATCCGGTCCGTATCGGGGAGATATTTGATTCGCGATACCAAGTCATCACAAAACTCGGCTTTGGAACAGCCTCCACGATATGGCTGTGTCGGGATCTCCGGTCTGAAGCCTGGCGAAATGCCCCAGCTGTCATGAATTTCTGCTGAGTGTGATTCTCAGGGAGCGTTGTTACTTGGCCCTCAAGGTCCACGTGCTAACTCGAGGGCTGCCATCTGAACTCGTTCTGTCAAAGTACATGAAGAACCTTAATAATGAAGAACACGATGGTGCAAAACACGTAAGGCGTGTGCTTGACTGTTTTGAAATAGCTGGCCCACACGGAACCCACCACTGCCTCCTCTTCGAGCCCACCGGTGTGGATATCACAACGTTCATTCATCGTCTGGAAGATGCAACGTTGCATGAGAACCTGACGCGAATCACTGCCCGTTTGACCCTCGCGGGTCTAGATTATCTTCATAAGATAAATGTCGTTCATACAGGTGATATCTTTCCACCAGCTGGCAAGTGGTCACTGCGACTGACCCTCCGAATTAGACGTGCAACCCAACAACATACTTTTAACTATAGATGATGATTCCCATCTCGCAAAGCTGGAAGATGATGAACTTGAAAATCCAGTAGCACGGAAATCACTCTCCGATAGGACTATTTATTTGACTAGATACATGCCTATCACCAGCGGAGAACCCATCCTTTCTGATCTAGGAGAAGCTCAAATCGTACACGGAAAACAGGAAGGTCTCATTATGCCTAGTGTCTACAGAGCTCCGGAAGTACTACTTGGGATGAAATGGGATAATAAAGTTGATATCTGGGGTTTGGCTCAGACTGTACGTTTATCCACACACACACACTGTGTTTTTTGCCATTAAAATATTTTTTAACCCTAGCAGATTTGGTCAATATTTGAAGGAGATCATTTATTTCAGAATATTGATCACACCGGAGAACTAGACCCTACGCAAAGGTTTGCGGAGATGGTAGCTCTTATGGGTCCACCTCCTCCCGAATTCCTCAAACGAAGCAAGGAATGTCTTAAATACTGGGATGAAAAGGGTGAGTGACTCGCCGAAAGCCGCCATGGCTCATCTGTCTGTAGCTTTCTCTAATTGATCACTTGCTAATAGCCATTTCTTTTTTGCATAGGACAATGGAGGGGCCTCGGGCGCATACCTGATGAGTCCCTTGAGTCTCGCGAGAAGCAGCTGAAAAGTAATGGGAGGGTACGCTTCTTACGTTTTATGAAGAAGATCCTGCGCTGGTTGCCAGAGGAGAGACCGACAGCCCAAGAGTTGCTTGAGGAGGATGAGTGGTTGAAGGGGGAAGCGATTTCAAAGTCCACTCACCACACTTCATCGACGTGAGCAAAATAC
The DNA here is from genome assembly GCA_001430945.1 of Amauroascus niger. Lineage (NCBI taxonomy): Eukaryota > Fungi > Ascomycota > Eurotiomycetes > Onygenales > Onygenaceae > Amauroascus > Amauroascus niger. Next base: position 33,779 of record LJPK01003149.1, read on the forward strand.
AATGAATTTGAGCAATGCTCGTAAATGATTAAAATATCCATTGTAGGACATAACTAGTTACATACATAGTTATAACTCGTGGACGAGTAGAATCGACCGATACTATGCCAATTTGAAGCATATTTCTCCGGAGATACTCGCAACATCGCCCCTGGGGATGCTATTGAAAATGACATCTAACTACCAATTAATGTCGATTTTTTTTTTTTTTTTTTGCATCACAGGTATGTACAAGAGCTCAAGTTAAGACTTGGTACCCTTTGAGACAATGTTTGTATGGGTTCGACATAAGCGGAGCAACCAGGGCAAATCCACTTTTGCTAGTTTCAACATAACGTTATGATCCCCATTGCATCAAAAGAGGGGGTATGTCATCGTCAACATATTATGATTCCGCCTCGATCACAAGTTAGAATAAAGACGTACTGCCTTCTCATGTGAAACGTTATGTTTGCTATATATAAAGACCTTGATTAGGCCTAGTCCTACAGATTGATGCCAACAACTCGACTCATCAGACCATTTGAGATATCTGATATTCCTGTATAGCAAATCATCTACGTTCATCACTTTTTCAACGATGCCTCGATTCAACAGCCCCTTTGACGGTGCCCACCTTTTTTACCGTGACAACGTTCCAGCCTCCTACCCCCCACCGTATCATCCGGACCCTGCCTACGGCACCAAGCCGCAACCCACCATTGTCTTCATTCACCCGTGGCCACAGTCAAGCCAGGTTTATGAGTCGCTCATGCTCCAGCTCTGCGAAACATACCGATTCCGTTGCATCGCACCTGATCGGCGCGGCTTTGGAAAGAGCGATTGGAGCGGCTGCGACAGCGATGGATCCAAACCGATAGATTATTCGGTTTTCGCGGCGGATACGATCTATCTACTGGAAAAGATCAAGGTGGGACCGTTTGTTTTTGTGGCCGCGAGTATGGGCCCTGGCGAAACGGTGCAGGCGTACTGGCAGAGCCAGTATATAAGAGAAAACTGCATGGTTAGTAGGAAGCCCTTAAATCTTGTTAATCTCGGTCACTAAAATGGGGTAACCTGGTGCAGGGATTCTTCTGGATCGCCCCGGCATTGCCGTTCCCACTGGCGACTCCTGATAATCCAAAGGCTCCGGGCCAAGAAGTGTGGGACGGTATAATCCAAGGACTGCGCGCTTCAAGAGCAGAATTCGTTCAGCAAGCAATGCCGGAATCGCTAGGACCGGATGGTGGGCGTGATCTGCCGGAGCAAACTCTGCAGCAATATATTCAGCTGGTACTGACCGCTGATGCTTTGGCGGTCGAAAGATGCGTTCAGATCATCACTTCGACCGACTTTACTGAGAAGTTGAGAAGAATCGGCGAAGAGACTACCGTGCCTATCATGGCTGTCAATGGTGATAAAGACTTGGGGAATCCGACGGAAGCGACCGTGGACAAGATCAAGGAGCTGATTCCTAGGGCCAGGACTAAGGAATATCTCAACGGAGCCCATGGTAAGTGTTCCCCATTTCCGAATGACCTGAAAAGATGGGGCTGACTTAAATAGGTCTGCAAATCACACATCATGCTGAACTGCTGGCAGATCTCTTGGGGTTCATCAAATCGTTGGAATTTCCAAATTAAACCCGCGCTGGAGGATATATCATAAAAAACTGGTTGAAGAGTGACATAACGCTTTCTCACGTGACATATCATGTGATGCTAGGTCTTGGCACACCCTGTCAAAGTTTGATAGTTGCTTTTGATTGGTTGGTTCTCTTGTTTGCCATTTTTTCAATGCCAAGGAATGTCAATGAGGAGATTTGCAGATTCACAACATCTTCATGGGTTTAATATTACAAGCAAGCATCTCACATACGGAGTATTTTGCTTGAAATAATAACAACAGGAATAAAAACATAACACACATCTTACACCCGCACCACAGTGACAGTGACCACACATTCAGTGCCACATGCATCACACAGCACAGGTGACAAAATGCGGAATCCTACTTTGCAATCGAGGAGCTGGGAGGGGTGTCTCAAGGGAACAAGAGACTTGGTTATTCAGAAACGATTTCTCATTGTAATTAGTTGGAAAATGGTCACTTTCATTGGTGGACCCTTCTCTTTATCGGGAGAAGGTGATTGCGATCCTTTTTCAAACCAGATCATTACATCCATTTCTTGCTTAAACCAGCTATTGTGATAGCAGTCTCACCTTTGGCCCAATGTGTCTACATAGTTGGTGGCAGTATTCCCTGGTTCCTATACTGTCTGCTACTGTTCCAGCACTTTCCTCAATATCGGGAAGGTATATTGCTTTCAAGGTTGTTTTCTTAAAAGAGCTCATGGCTCCCGATCCATGGTCATACAGTACAACACACTCTTTGGCGTGCAGCACCTCATTGTGTACTCTTGCTGTGTATGAGATGTTGTGTATGAGATTTTGTTTCCTATATATGTATGCTCAGAATTAAGGCATGCTACACATGCTTCAACATCAATCTGCAACATAGTATACCGAATTCTGCACTCCAAACCTGCATGCTTTAATCCATTTGGGCATGCTCTTTTTTACAACACTTGATCTCTGGGCTATCAAAACAATACGTTTGACGGAAACAGCATGGGGGAAATATTGAATTCTGTTGTCACAATCATAGGGCTCATTCTGGCTACGTGTGATGTAGCTACAACATCTCCCATTCCACTTTCTGCGGCGGCATCTGCTCCCAACCGTGGAGGCCCTAACGCTGACTTTGACATCACTTCCTCCTGGGGAAATCTGAGTCCCTACAAAGATACAGAGAGCTTTGGTTTGCCAAAGGGCGTTCCCTATGGCTGCGAGCTCTCACAAGTCCAAATACTCCACAGACATGCTCAGAGGTTCCCAACCCCAACCCCTTTCGATGGCATCGAGATGGAGGAGTTCTGGACAAAGCTTACGACCTATAAGACGGCACACCCTGACGTGGCTGTTGGCAGCGGTCCCCTGGAATTCTTGAATGACTGGGTGTATCTGATGGGGCGAGATGATCTCCTCGCATCAGGTAAAGCTACAGAAGCGACCTCCGGGGCAAGTAACTGGGACCAGTACGGACGTCCGCTTTATCGTGCAGGCCCGGGTGTTGCGGCTTGGAATGAGTCGTTGAATGTGTTTCGCAACCACACTCGACGCCCGAAGCCTGTCTTTCGAACAACTTCTCAGGCTAGAATCCTGGAGAGTGCCCGCTGGTGGCTGAGTATGTTTTTTTGCTGCTGGTTGTCTGCTTAAAAAGTTTTCTCCTCTTCCGCCCTAATAATATATTAGGTGGTTTTTTTGGCAGCACATCCGCGAATAACTCAGAGGATCAATACAATCTTGTCGTCATCCCAGAATTCCCTCTTCCCACCAATAATACCCTTGCCTCCTATGGATCCTGCCCAGGCGATCAATTCGAGGGGTGAGTGGCTTGAGAGCTAGGTAGTCTCTCCATGGCTTTTATACTTACATGTCAAAAGTCATAATTCGGCAAGGATTTTTATCTCAAATTATACCAAACCGGCTATTACGAGACTTTCATCCTTCCTCCCGGCGGATTTCGACCTTACTAGTTCCGATGTGCTCGCGATGCAGAATCTCTGTCCCTATGAATATGCCCTACTGGGCAACTCTTCCTTCTGCGCCCTCTTCACTGAGCAGGAATGGCTCGACTTCGAGTACCAGATGGATCTCCGATTCTACGGTGACTACGGTTTTGGCTCGCCGACCGGCCGCGCGCAAGGAATCGGCTGGGTTCTCGAACTAGCTGCCAGGATTGAGTTCAAGTTGATCTACTCCAGCGATACGAGCATTAACTACACCTACGACAACAATTTAGCCCAATTTCCCCTGCACCAACCTATTTACATGGATATGTCCCATGATGCTACTATTGTCTCCGTCCTAACCGCCTTGGGGCTCGACTACTTCAAATATGGGCCCTACGGTTTGCCTGGGGACGTAGCCCACGCTCCGAGCCGAACATTCCATGTTGATAAAATCACTCCCTTTGGTGCGCGTTTGGCTTCCGAAATCTGGACCTGCCCTGCCAATGTCTCGTTTGAGACGTTGCGCCCCGTGGTGTACACAAATCCCGATTTGTCTACCACGCCAGACGCGCGAAGGTATATCAGATTTATGTTGAACACGGCACCCCTTCCATTGGATGGACTTACGGGCTGTGAGGAAGAGGAAAATGGGTTCTGCGCTGTTGAGGGCTTTTTAGGTGGAGTCCCTGCGTTAAAAGATAGGGCGGTGTATCAATTTGCTTGTTTTGGAAATTACACGACGGGGAGACAAGTCGGGGATGGGAGGCCAGAGAGTTGGTAACTACATAGGTGAAACGGGAGTCAGAAATGGGGATGAGCCTTTATTCCTGCCTCTTTGCTAGCACGGTGAGAGGAAGTTGGATCCGTTTTTTTGTAAAATCGTGATAATTTGCTAAGTAGTTGCGGGACGATAGCTTCAATTCAAACTTAGTAACATTTTAGGTAACTATTCATGTTCTCTTGATGCGTATGATCAAACCATTGCAATCTCTCTTCTGGTCCTATTCTCCCCATCATTTTGGCTGTAAAGTTAGCATACGATCCATGTTCCTGATAACTTAACCTTTAACAATAACTAGAGAAGCTTGGTTTGTGACCTGCAAGCTCCCCCTCCGACTAGTGGTGGAAGTTTCAGGACCAAAGAGACCGCCACTCCGGTTTGTGGACGCGATTGTCGTATAACAGGTAAGTATCAACGTGCCAAGGTGCTCCACGGGCCACGGCTAGGCTTGCTCGGCTCTGTTTGAGGCTGGCCCTCGATAAAGTCAAAGCACGGGTATCTTGATTATTGCAAGGATTGTGGACTTTTGAAAATGTGTCAGATTCTCGCGGCTCAAACTGGTGGTCCTGATTCACAACTACATATCCCGCAGCTGTCCCAACCATGGCCGCAAAACGACGACGGCAAACCGAGCAGCTTGAATTGCCAGACCTTTCGGAAGATGCAGCAGAACGAAAGAGGGTTCTCAATATTCTAGCCCAACGTCGATACCGTGAGTCCCACTTACGACTGTGCCCAACATTCTTTCGCGACCGCGGACAAATTGCATCCCGCGTGCGACTCGTACTGATGTAGTCACCCAGGACAGCGAAAGCGTGAGCGTCTGGAAGCGCTCGAAAAGGAGGTGGAAAAGAAGAGTGGACGTTCCAACCCGCCAGGCCAGCCATCACCCAATGAGGAATATTCTTCAAACTCTTCCAGGGACGTCTCCCAGTTGTCGGTATCGCCCGCAACGACGGACGATGTGGAGTGCGTCTTGCCGCCCACGCCTCCAGATCACGGTGCACAGCAGGCGTTCTTGAATTTTGATCCCAATACTATCTTTTCCGACTCCGAGTCGGATCAGCCGAGTTTCTGGGATTCTATTTCCGAATCTCTGTTGAACTTGGAGTCGGCAGCTTCACCTCCAAATCTAGACAGCCTTACACCAGACTTGCTCGATCCGTCGGCCTTGACATGGCAGTTTCTATCGAATCCTGCCAACCTAGCAGAGGGCCGCAATTTGAATCTATCCTCCAGCCTACAGTCGCATCAGACTTCCACGTTTACCTTCCCAGACGACAGAATCATCGAGGTACCTACTCTCACGCTTCTCAAGGCCGTCCTCACAATTGCTAGTCGCCTCAACCTAACGGAGCATCTCTGGGACATATCCGGCGTCAGCCCGATCTGCACTGGCTCTGGATTGAGTCAACCCTCCGACCCTTTTTCTTCCCTGGCTGGGCTCCCGGTTAATTTCCAGCCCACTCCAACACAGAGACTTATCCCCCACCACCCGATGCTCGACCTCTTACCTTGGCCAACGGTGCGGGATAAGTTGATCCAAGTGTTCAGCTTACCACCACACCTCCGGCCAACCCCTGCCGCCGATCCAATGGGTCTGGTAACGCTGGTGTATGATATCGAGGATCCTACCGAGGGTCTGCGAGTGTCTGGGTCAGATCCGTTCACGGCGGAGAAGTGGGAAGTCGGGCAGGTTGTCTTCCAACGATGGTGGTGGGCTTTTGAAGGGAACATTGTGGAGACAAGCAATCGGTTGAGAAGGCAGCGAGGTCAACCGGGACTTGTGCTGGGACCTGTGGATTGATATTTGAGAAAATACTTATACCACGAACCACGCGTGGCGACGAGGTTTCTTTGGGCTGAGGTCAGAAGGGATCAATTTGTGTTCTCCTTCCAGAGCTCCTCGATTTCCTTTCACATCGCAAGAGGAAATCCTGAGTGTTCATCAAGCCCAGTCGTCTGCCTCAGGACCCTGAAAAAGTGTTGCTGATCCCCCGTTTGATGAAGCTCCTCAGCTCACTCGAGTTGATATCTACCTTCCGCGCCACCTGGGTGAAAAAGATGGGCGTGAGTGTTTAACCCTAGTCACTTCATAGGAGCAAACTAACTGAATACGATGCAGTACATGAGACGGCCAGTGGTCTACGCGGGGTGGGGTGACGAGTGATGCGGCAGCAATAAACTCCCTGGAATTGGCTAGACAGGATATGAAGCCTTGGGAAGGAGATAACTGCAACCTGGCGGGAGCCCTTTGGGTACTTTGTTAGCCTCATTAGTTCTGGTTTATATAATGACTACAATCAGTGATTTGGCCCCTTCATATCTGTGCTCTACGGCAAGCAGTCAAAGTCACAAATGAGAGAGGCTAATGTGGGACACTTATATATATATACAGCCTTGACATAAGGAACTGCCTGGGGCTTTCCGTCTGATCTATTCCCATGAACAGAATACTGTGTGAATTCACCTGCAGGCAGCTGCTTTGCCCGTTTTCACTGACAGCCACACAGTGAATCACCTGACCATTTGTACTTCTAATCAGCTGCTTTGTCTCCCATTCCTGTGATATGTAGGAGGTAGGGCCTCTCTCGTACTGTCACTCAGCGACGGAGCTGGTATTTTTGGCGGGGGGAAGATTGCTTATTCGTCGGAACTTTGTTCACTTCCGAGTTTTTTTGGTGCATTTCCGAGTTTCTTGTTGTTTTCCCCTTTCCTTTAATTTCCCTTACTTTCTTTCTTCATCTTCCTCTTCTTTTTTTTTTCCTTTCTGCACTCTCCTTCAAGTCCTTCATCTTCTTTCTTCAACCAAAGTCAAGAAAGCAGCTTTCCAGCAAGCAGTCAAACAGCTCTTCAAGCCTCCTCTCTAGTTCACCTCTCTTCTACCACTCTAAAAACAACTCAGGAAAGAACATCGTCATCTCTTTCAAGATGGTCATGTATAATGTGAGTTCTGGCCTCTTAAAAAAGAAGCTCTGGCTTTAGCTATATGAGCTTTGAAGAAGGTTGTTGCATTCTGACTAGTCTTGAAATAAACTAGGTGACTCTCAAGCCAAAGGCTTCGCCTGAGGAGCTCGAAAAGTATGCCTACAGTCCCCCATCTTCTCAATCGACCCCCCC
>LJPK01003171.1:319-12747 GCA_001430945.1 Amauroascus niger
GGGGGCGGTGGCTGCGACGGCGCCGGAGGAGATCGCTGTGGCCGGGCGGCGGAGTCGGGTGAAGGGGTCGGGGAGAAGGGCGGTGGAGATGGTGCGGGCGGGGCGGTGAGCCGCCGTGGGCAGTTCTGCGTGCGTGGTCACGGCAGTCATCGTGCTTTTGCATGATGACTGGTGAGAGGTCACCGCTTTAATCTTGCGCAAGCGGCACCAAGCTGGTGCTTTGTTGACACATCCTGATCATCAGCTTGCCCGCGCTTAGAGCATTGCTTCGCTACCTCGCGCACCGCCACAATAAGGCGGTCTGGCTCTACCGGCGGTTCTGCGCACCGAGCGGTGAGGAGTGGGCAGAGTACCTTCGCCAGCATGGCGGGCTGCACATGATTGGCTCGAATTGTTCGATCCAATCCGATGTCATCATCACGGATCCGCACTACACGGCCATCGGGAGCAACGTTCGCCTGTCCGGCTGCACCATCTTCGGCCACGATGGTTCCGTGAACATGCTCAACGCGGCTTACCCAGGGCTGCACCTGGACAAGGTCGCGCCAGTGGTGATCGGCAACAACGTCTTCATCGGCAAAGGGGCCGTCGTGATGCCGGGGACCCGAATCGGGAGCAACGTGATCATCGCCGCTGGTTCCAAGGTCAGTGGCGAGGTCCCTAGCCATGTGGTGATGGGCCCCCCCGCGGCACAGGTCATTTGCACAGTGGAGGAGTTATTGGCGCGGATGAAGCAGCGGGCCGACGACTACCCGTGGCGTGACCTGATCGCCGGCCGCGGGGGACCGTTCGACCCGAATTTGCAGCCGATCCTGGACGAAATCCGTCGCAAGCACTGGATCGAGACAGGAAAGCTGCCATCTGCCTAGCAGCGAAGTTAGCTCCAAGGGCTCATTGGCATTTGGTTGCAGATGCTTACACTGCTCACATGACCTCCCTCCGCGCCCTGCTGCTCATTGCCCTGTTCCTTGGCGCAGGAGCTGTTCGCGCCGCCAGCGTGGGGTGGACCAATGAATATGAGTTGGGGACCAGCTCAACCGGCTCGTTCACCATTCTGTACAAGGGCCAACAGCGCGATCTGTCGATCAGTCCCTATACGACTTTGGACGACCAGATCTGGTACTACAACGCCAATCCCGGGAGGCTCGGGGACATCGAGACGAAGATGGAGCAGCTGTTCCTGCTGCAGCCAGACAGCTTGACGTCGGTCGCCAAGTGCGACACTCAATGCTCGACTGGCGCGACCATGAACCCGGCCTCGGGCACCGGGACTGGCACCGTCAGTGTTTTCACCTCCACAAACGCTTTCGATTACCTAGCGGTCCACATCGGGGGCGGGGAACTGTTCTTCGCCTGGACCAGCCCGCAAACCTCCATCACCTTGAAGGGCTTGCCCACGGCCAACATCAGCAACTACGAGGCGTTCATCGGCCCCGTCATCGCGACGCCGTTGCCGGGCGCTGCGCTGCTGTTTGCCAGTGCGATGCTCATGGCTGGCGGCATCTCGCGCCGCCGAGGCCCCAGGCAAGCGACCGCCTGATCCAGCGGTTCGGTCTCGTGGGTCCTTCCCGCGCATGAACTTGACACTTGCCAATGCGCCCCTGACGGACAAGGGGGGTGTGCTCCAGCGGCGGAGCATGGCCCACGACATCCGCGCTTTCCTTGATGGGCTTTCCGTCGTCGGCCTTGCGTACTGCCTGATCCTGGTGCATGTCGGGGCAGTCACGAGCGAGTACACGATCTTCGTCGTCCTGCTGCTGGGGGCGCTTGGCCTGCTCTACGACGCATTCGGCGTCTACCGCAAGACAGCGAGCTTCACCCGCAAGGCGCTCGACCTGCTGCAAGCCTGGACGGCGGCCTTCGCCATCATGGTCGTGCTCGGCTACCTGACCAAGCAGTCGGATGTCTATTCCCGGCTGTTCTTCGCGCAGCTCTACGTTGGCGGCTTCCTCGCCCAGCTGACAATCCTCGGCCTGATCTCGAGCTACCTGCGGCGCCTGTTTGCCAATGAGGCTGTGGACCACGCCATCATCGTCGGCACCGGCCAGCTTGCGCGCTACCTCAACCAGCGAATCTCGAGCAACCCCTGGTTGGGACAGAAGGTCGTCGGGTACGTCGACATCGGCCAGGACGACGCCAATCCCAGGACAGACGTCTTCGATGACTCGGTGCCTGTGCTCGGGTCGCTCGACCAGTTGATGTCGTGCATCGACGGCCATGACGTCAAGACCGTCTACTTCGCGATCCCGCTCAATGCCTCCGAGATGATCGAGAGCCTGTACTTCAAGCTCCTGGACAGGCACGTGGCGGTGCATTGGGTGCCGGACATCTTTTCGCTTCGGCTGGTGAATCACGCAGTCAGCCTGATTGCGGGAGTGCCGGTGCTGACGCTGTCCGAGACACCCTTGATCGGCACCCGCAAATTGCTCAAGAGCATGGAGGACATGCTCCTGTCCGCCGCGCTGCTGGTGGTCTTTGCGCCGCTGATGGCGCTGATCGCGGTCGCCGTGAAGCTGGATTCGGCCGGACCTGTCTTTTTCCGCCAGAAGCGCATGGGATGGGGTGGCAGGGAATTCGAGATCTGGAAGTTCCGCAGCATGCACGTGCGCCAGCCTGGCGGTGACGTGGTGGAACAGGCCCGCCGAGGGGATGCGCGCGTCACCCGGGTGGGTGCCATCCTTCGCCGCACAAGCCTTGACGAACTGCCCCAGTTCTTCAATGTCTTGAAGGGCGACATGTCCCTGGTCGGCCCGCGGCCGCACGCAATCCAGCACGACCACCAGTATGCGCAGCACATTGCGCACTACTTCGCCCGCCACAACATCAAACCAGGCATCACCGGCCTGGCGCAGGTGCGAGGACTGCGTGGCGAGACACGCGAGATTGAGACCATGATCCTGCGGGTCGAGTCGGACATCGAATACATCAACAACTGGTCGCTCTGGCTGGACCTGACCATCCTCCTGAGGACCTTCACCGCGTTCACCGGTCGAAATGCCTACTAATTGGCACCAAGGGCTCATTGCCTTGTTTGTGACTGCATGTAAATATCAAGTTTCCTACTACCTGTTGCGAGGCCCGTCATGATGTCCAAATTGCTCCGTTCCCTCTTTACGATCGCCGTCGCGGTAGGCGGCCTCATCGGAAGTGCGCATGCACTCACAGTTGCGCCGACAGCCACGTACACCCTGCCGCAGCCCACCTTCCAGATCCTCACCGCGCCGAGCAGCGGCCCGGTGTATTACGAGCTCATCGCCAGCGTAGAGACCCCCACTGTCGTCACGCTCGATGCCTCCCACGAGGCGTCCACCGTGCAGTACGCCGTCTATCTGGACAGCGAGGCGACCCCGACCGCCGGCAGCGTGACCATCAGCGGCCCTGCGTTGTTCACCGGAACCGGCGACTCGTCGACCAATCCCGACTACTTCTTCCAGTTCCTGGCGCAGGCCGGCACCCAGTACGTGCTGAGCATCTTCAACCAGGACCCGACGGCCCTGACCATCACGGCTGTATCCTCTGTGCCCCTGCCTGGCGCGATCTGGTTGTTCGCATCAGCCCTGCTCGGATTTTTCGGCTTCTCCTCGCGCCGCAAGGTCTGATCTCTCGCTAGCCCCGTCCCTCCGGACGTGCAGTGGGGCAGTAGGACACCAAAAGCCAGGCCACGCCTGGCTTTTGTCCGTTCTGAATCAAGGAGACCAACACCATGAAGAGGCACTTCCGTTTCCTGGCCGTCGCGTTCATGACGACGCTCTCATCGATGGCCCTGGCGCAGGAGACTGATGCGCCCTACCAGATTCGGTACGGTGACCGCCTCCAGATTTCGGTCTGGCGGGAGGAGAGCCTCAATCGTGAATTGCGGGTGCTCCCTGATGGAAGCATCAACTTCCCGCTCGTTGGCCGACTGGTCGTTGCCGGCAGTACGACCGACCAGGTGGAGAAGCGCATCACGGAGGGGCTGAAGTCCTTCATCCCGGAAGCCAGCGTGACTGCTGCCGTGACCGCCACCGATGGCAACAGCGTGTTCGTGCTGGGCAAGGTGCTGAAGGCAGGGCAGATCCCGTTGACAACGCCATCCACCACTGTCCTGCAAGTCCTGAGTCAGGTCGGTGGGCTCGACCGCTTCGCCAACGGCGATGCCATCCTGGTGATGCGCCGTGAGCCGAGCGGCAGGATGCAGACGCAGCGAGTGCGCTACAACGACCTCATGCGAGGCGATGCTCTCGACACGAACGTGATCCTGCGTGCCGGGGACACGGTCCTGGTGCCGTGACACGGCCGGACACCCTCTGGGTGGCAGTGCGGACTGTCGTCACTGCATTTGGTCTGGCCACGCTTGCCTTGCAGGCGTTCGCCCAGTCAAGATGGACAACCCGCGTCGATCTCCCCGTTGACGTCGTGCGGGATTCGAATCCGAGCATGACCTCTGCCGGGTCTGAAGCAGTCACCCGCTACAGGGCCAGTCCAGGCATCACCGGTACCTACACCGATGGTCCCCGCGAACTGGCCATCTCCGCAGGGGTGACACTGGAGCGCAGCGTTCCCGAGGTCGCGATCGACCGGCAGGATCCTCGGCTGCGTGTCGACTGGAGGCAGAGTACTCCCCGCACGTCGACCAACGTGTTCACGGCCTACGACCAGACGGCCTACCGGAATCTCGGCATCGTCGAAAGTGTCCCGATCGGCATCGACGGCACGCGCCGTCTCACAGCAGTCGGTGGGGCCATGACACGTGAGCTCAGCGAGGCGGACACACTGTCCCTGAGTGCGCGGCACGAAGCTACCCGCTTCAGCACTCCTGGCACCGCCAACTACGGCGTGACATCGGCAAGCGTGCAGTACACGCACGCCGTGCAGGAACTGAACGCGTGGTATGTGGCCGGCGATACCCAGCGATACCGGTCCGAGGCCGGATCAGGGGTCGCCGCAAGCAGTTCAGGTTCCGCCGGCTTGATCCTGGGTTACAGGACGGCATTTCTGGAGAACTCACTGCAGTTCGACGGCTCGGCCGGCTTGTTGCGCTTCACCGGCCCTTCGAACGCCGCGTCGTGGCAAGGCAGGCTGGGCCTGACCTATTCCCGCGCATTCACCGACTTCTCGTTCGAGATCTCGCGCCGATCCAGCCCGTTGGTATCCACGGCGTCTCTCGGGGAAGTCACGCAAATGAGGTTGGCTTCCAAGACGATCGTGAGCGAACACACGTCAGTGCTGTTGGAATTTGCACGGAGCACGACGAAGGCTTTTCCGCACTCCACCGCTGACAGCGTATCCTTGGCACTGGTCCGGCAGTTGTCCCCGACGATGCAGGCGTCGTTGCGCGCGGAGCGCCGGGGCCGCGAGGACATCGTTTCGGGCCGTGCGCAAGCGTCGATCCTCACGGGTTCGCTGACCTACTCCATCGCTGATTTATAGCCATGTCAGAAGCTCCTTCCGAGTCACTCAGTCTCGTCGACTACCTTGGGATCGCCAGACGGCACGCACTGCTGATCGTCGCCAGTTTCTTCGGAATCCTCCTGGCGAGCGTCGCCGTCGCAGTCGTCTGGCCACCGGTCTACCAGTCCACCGGCACTATCCTCATCGAGTCGCAGCAGATCCCTGTTGAACTCATCCAGGCGAGCGTGACCAGCTATGCGGAAGAGCGCATCGAAGTTACCAAGCAGCGGGTGATGACCCGGGACAACCTGATCCGGATCATCGGCAAGTACAAGCTTTTCCAGGACGGCACCGGCAGCATGACGCCGTCCGAACAGATCGACCAGATGCGCCGGGACACCCAGGTGGAGTTGATCCAGGCCAACCTCAAATCAAGCCAGAGGGGCACCGGCACCATCGCTTTCAAGCTGTCGTTCGATCATCGACATCCAGAAATCGCGCAGAGCGTCGCCAATGAACTTGTCACCTTGTTCCTCGACGAAAACGTCAAGGTGCGAACTGCGAGGGCGACGCAGACGACCGAGTTCCTGAAGCAGGAATCCGCGCGCCTGCGACTGGAACTCGACAAACTGGAAACGCAGATTGCTTCCTACAAGCAGGAGCACGGCCGTGCGTTGCCGGAGAACGTGGCGATGGCGATGGCATCCATCCAGCGGATGGAAACCGATCTGCGGCAAACCGAGCGTGACATCCGTGCCAGCGAGGAGGAGTTGCGGTACCTCGAAGTGGAGCGGACCATGGCCGCGACCATGGCCGCACAAGCGCCGTCCAGTGGTTCAGCCGCCGCCCCCCTCGGCGGAAGCGCGACGGACCTGCCGCGCATGCGCGCCGAGCTGACGCGCCTGCTGGCGACGTATACCGAGAGCCATCCGGACGTCCGGGCGATGCAGCGCCGTATCGAGAAGCTCGAGGCTTCGGCGGGCGCCGAGAAAGCTCCAGCCCCGGCTGACGGGGCCAGGGAAGTCGCGGTGGCGCGGCTCGACAGCCGCATGGTCGGCGTCCGCTCGCGCATCGCCCTCCTCAATTCGCAGCAGGCCTCACTTCGCGGGCTGATCGCGCAACAGGACAGGCTGCTTGCCGGCACTCCGCAGGTGGCGCGCGGCCTCGCGGCCCTGACGCGCGATTACCAGACGGCGCAGCGCAAGTACGAAGAGATCCGCGCGAAGCAGTCCACGGCGCAAGTGGCCGAGAACCTCGAAGGCGAGCAGAAGGCGGAGCGCTTTGCATTGCTGGAACCCCCGACCGTGCCGGAAAAGCCCATCCGGCCGGACCGCAAGAAGATGATCGCCATGGGCTTCGCGCTCGCGGTGGCAGGTGCCGCCGCCCTGGTCCTGTTGATGGAGACCCTTCATGGCGTCGTCCGCGGCTACGAGCCGATCACGGCGCTGATGGGGCAGCGGCCCCTGGTGGCCGTGCCTTTCATCGCCGTGGCCAGAGAAGCGGCGCAGCGCCGGCGCCTGTACCTGGCCTTTTCCGGAACTGCTTGCCTCCTGCTCGTCGCCGCACTCGGGGGGCTCCACTACGCCTACATGCCGCTCGACATGCTCGTTGCAAAAGTCATCATGCGTCTGAGCTGACCATGGAACGCATCAAGCTTGCCATCGACAAGGCCCGCCAGCTGGCAGAGCACTCACAGGTACCCGCGGCTGCCCCAGTGGTACGCGCGGCCCTTTCCCGTGAGCCAACGCAAGCGGCGCCCCTTGTTCCAGGCCGGACACATGTTCTCGACCCCAAGCATCTTGCAGCGAACAGGATCGTTGCGTACCAGCGCCTTGGACCTTCGAAATTGCCGTTCGACCTGCTACGCACGCAGGTGCTGCAGAAGATGCAGGAGAACGGCTGGAAGACTCTGGCAGTGACCTCTCCGAGCGTCCACTCCGGCAAGACGGTCGTGGCCATCAACCTAGCCATGACTGTCGCGCTCCATCCCGAACACAATGCTGTGCTGGTCGACTTCGACCTGAGGCGGCCCAGCGTGTCCAGCTTCCTGGGTCTCGGGCATGGGTTGTCGCTGACCGACGTCCTGTCGGGCGAGGCTGAACTGGAAGAGGCGATGGTCGATGTCGGGATGCCCCAACTCGCCGTGCTGCCCACGGAACGTTCGGTCCCCGGGTCTGCCGAGGTGCTGGGTTCTGCGAAGGCGGCTCACCTCATCGAGCGATTGAAAAAGAGCACGGTGAAGGGGATCACCATCTTCGACTTGCCCCCCGTGACGGCCGTCGATGATGTCATCGCCGTGCTGCCCAAGATCGATTGCGTCCTGATTGTTGTCGGCAACGGCATGTCCACAAAACGTGAGATCGAGGAGTCGCAGCGACACCTCGCCCGGGCCAATGTCGTTGGCTACGTCCTGAACATGGCGAGCGTCACCACGCGCACTGGCGACTACTACTGACGGTCAGGCTTGGCAGCCCGGCCGGCGCCTCATTCGCCACGCTTGGTGCGCGTCCAGTCCCGCTGCCGGTCCGTGATGAAGCCGAGGTAGAGCGGCACCTTGCGCAGCACATACAGCGGCGCGGAAAGCAACTCCCCCGCGCTGACCCACTGCCGGCCAGCCGTGCGCCAGCCTATCGCGACCGCGAGTGCGAAGGCGAGGGCAGCGGTGAGGCCCAGGGCGGCAATGGCAAGTGGGAGCCCGGCCTGGCTCCAGGCCGCCAGTGTGGCTCCCAGCAGGGCATAGGCAGCGATGCCGATCGCCAGCAGTGCCAACGGTGGGACGCAGATGTCGCACACCAGCACGAACAGGTGGAAGTTGCGACGGCGCAGTGCTTCCCACAGCAGCGGCGGGACGTGCCTCAGGATCATCTCCATCTGCCCGTGCTCCCAACGGCGGCGTTGCGAGTCCTGGCCTTCGCGACTTTCAGCGAAATGGCTTGTCACCACCGCACCTTCCTCCAGCATGGGTGCGGCCCGATGCCGGGCGAACTGCAGCCCCAGATGCAGGTCCTCGACAAGGTTTCCGGTTGCAAAGTCGACGTGCTCCAGCAAAGGCCAGGCGAATGCCATGCCGCTGCCGGTGAGCTGGGAAGGCATCGACAGTCGCGACAGGCCCGCGGGGCGCACGTGATTGCGCACCGCCCAGGCGAAGGCAGCGATCCTCAGTCGCAGGCTGGCGCCTGCCGGAGGCACCATCAGGAAAACGGACTGGACGGGCCGCTTCGCCTTCACCGTCTGCATTGCCAGCAGGTCGAAGGTTCCAATCTGCGCGCTGCAGTCGGCGTCCATCACGATCACGGCCTGCGGCGGGCGCTGGCGCAGATGCGCGATACCATGGGCCAGTGCAAATCCCTTTGCACGAAGCGCTGGATCGCGCCGCTCCACCACCTCGGCGCCGGATTCCCTGGCGATCCGCGCCGTGTTGTCGTCACAGTTGTCCGCAACAACGAGCAGTCGTCCTCGGGTCCCAAGCTGGCCAAGTGCCTTGCGCACTGTGGCGGCAATGATCTGTGCCTCGTTGTGGGCGGGAATGAGAACGACGTAGTCGGGGACTTCGGCGGTGGCAATGGGCTTCTTGCGCAGGGGGGAGATCGCGTGAACCGAGATCTCGGCCAGGAGCAGGAAGACAAGCAGGCATAGCAGCACGCCAGGGACCATCAACGCCAGCAGGACCAGTGTCATCCGTGAACCTGCTGGATGTGGTGGAGGAGGCGGCGGGCACCTTCATCGGCGCAGTGCCGGCCGAGCACCTTCTGCCTGGCCTGCGCCCCCATTTCCGAGAGGCGTTCGGCGGTCACGCTCAGAACATCGCGCATCGCATCCGCAAGTGCGCCCACGTCGCCGGCAGGCACCAGCCAGCCGTGCGTGCGGTGTTCCACGAGCTCCGGGATGCCCGCCACCGCGGTCGTCAGCACCGGCCTGCCCAGTGCCATCGCCTCCATCAGCACCACCGGCAATCCCTCGGCGAAGCTGGGAAGGACAAGTGCGCGTGCAGCCAGCATTTCGTCTCGTACCTGCGCACTGCTGAGCCATCCGGTGATGCGAACGTGTTGCTGCAGCCCGCGCTGGACGACCAGCGATTCGAGGGTGGCCCTCATCTCCCCGTCACCCGCGAGAACCAGTTCGAATGAGAGCCCCTGATCGGCCAGCATGCCGGCCGCTTCCAGCAACAGGATCTGTCCCTTCTGTTCGCACAAGCGACCCACGCAGACCAGCCTCCTGGCCGAGGGCGGTGCGCTGTTCCCTGCACGCCGGAATTCCTCGTCAATGCCGCAATGAATCACCTTGACCTTGGACCAGGCCGAATGGTGCAGCCAGCGGAACAACTGGCTCCGGCCGTAGGAACTGATCGCAACGACGAACGCGGAGTTCTCGACCTTTTCACGCAGGTGCAGTGCTGCAGGCCCGTCGAACTCCTCGGGTCCGTGCACCGTGAACGAGTAGCCCGGTGCGCCCAGGACGCCGGCGAGCATCACGACTTCGGCCGCATTGGTGCCGAAGTGCGCATGCAAGTGATCAGCCTGCAGCCTTCTTGCGAGTTCGGTGACGCGACATGCCTCGAAAAGGTAGGCGAGGTGGTAGGCAAGGCCGCGCTCGGACAATCGCGTCAGCGCAACTGCCTGGGCCACGCCGCGCGCAAGCCGTACCGGGTGGCGAAGGAAGGTGCGAAGAACGGAGCCGGCCAGCATCGCGAGCCCGCGTCTCAGAACGTAGTGCGTGCGGTTGCGTTCCTCCTCATCGCAGGGATCCACGACGGAGGCATCCCATCCACGCAGGGCGATACGGTGCACGCTGGCACCCAGTGCCTCGAGTGCGCGGATCTCGCGGCGGATGAAAGTCTGGCTCCCGGCAGGGTATGTGTTCAGGACGTAAGCCACCCGCACATCACGCCTCTCTTGCGAGGACGCCGTACTCGCGCCGGTCTGCCAACACCTCGTCGACGAGGCTCAACTCCACTCGCCGCACCTCTGCGGCATACGCGTACACGAGCGCCGTGTCACACAGGATGTTGATGCTTCGCGGAATGCCGTGGGTCACGTCGCAGATGCGCACCAGCGCCTTCGGCGAGAACAATTCCTCAGTGCACCCGGCGACTTCAAGCCTGTGCTTGACGTAGAGCGCCATGTCATGCGCCTCCAATGGAGGGACGTAATAGTCGACAGCCACGCGTTGGGCCAGTTGGCGCAGCTCGGGGCGGTTGAGCAGTTGCCGCAATTGCGGCTGCCCGACGAGCACCATCTGCAGCAACTGGTCCTTGTCCGCGTTGATGTTCGACAGCATGCGCAGGCTCTCCAGCGCGCTCGCACTGAGGTTCTGTGCCTCGTCGACAATCAGGACGACCCGCTTGCCCGCCGAGTATTCCGACACAAGAAACTGCTGGAAAGCCTCATACCGTTCGATCGGCGTCATGCCCCGGTACGGCTGCCCGAAAGCGAGCATCACCCATTCAAGGAGGTCCGCCGTCTCCTGGTGGGTGTTGTAGACCAGGCCCACCGTGACGTCTTCCCCGATCGTATTCAGCAGGTGGCGCACCAGTGTCGTCTTGCCGCAGCCGATCTCGCCGCAGATGACCGTGAATCCGGCCCTGTTCTGCAGGCCGCACTCGAGCATGGCAAAGGCAAGCTGGTGTCGCTTGCCCATGTAGAGATAGTCGGGGTCGGGTTGGATCGAGAACGGTTTCTCACGCAGCCCGAAATAAGCCTCGTACATCAGGGCTACTCAAAGGCCCTGAAGGATGCGCCGGGCCTCGTCTGCCTGCGCAAACGGTGATTGCTTGGACAGATCGACAGCCTTCTGCAGGGACTTGCGCGCCGCTTCCTTGTCATTCTGCGCAAGTTGATTCACGCCCCGGTGGTACTGCACCGCTGCGACGTCAGGCACCTCGTCGGAGACTGTCTTGAGCAGATCGCCTGCCTCCTTCACCTTGCCGATGCGGTGGCTCGCCCAAGCAAGCGTGTCCTTGAAGAATGGCACCTCGGAGCCGCGGAACCGCTGCGCGAGATCGTAGGCGCGCTTATGGCTCTTCTCGTCGCTGCGGTGATCAGTGAGGAGTGCGGCGAGGTTGTTCGCGACCACGGGGGCATTCGGTCGCTCCGACAGCAGCTTCTCGTAGAGGGCGATTGCGTCCTCGTACTTCTTCAGCGACTCGAAGATGAAGGCCCGCGTCATCCGAAGGCCGAAATCGTCAGGAACCTGCTGCAGGCCGGCATCGACGGCTGCGAGGGCCACATCGGGCTTGTCCTGCGCCATGGCTGCACCGACCAGTCCCTGGTACCCGGAGACATTGCGCGGGTCGATCTCGACGACACGCTGGAACGCCTTTGCGGCGCCGGCGCGATCACCGGATTGCATCAGCACCTGGCCGAGGAGGAGGTGGGCGGGCAGGTTTTGGGGCGAGCTCGCCAGGACCGACTGGATGAAAGAGGCAGCTTCGCGCGTCTTGCCGGCGATGAGGTAGGAGCGGACCAGCGCCACCAGTGGTTGCACCTCGGTGGGCGACTTGTCATACGCGCTGCGGAAGGACGCGATGCTGCTGGCGAAGTCCCGCTTGGCGGCCTGCACAGCCCCACGGATCTGGGTGGATGTCACGCCACCGTTGTCCTGCTTCGCGAGGGTGTCCGCGAGCTCCTGGGCTGCCGCCAAGTCGCCCAGGCGGAGGTACGTCTGGGCCAGCAGCCGCTGGGCAGGGGTGTGCCCGGGCGAGGTCCGGATCACGTCGCGCAGCACAGCTTCTGCCTGCCGGACGCGGCCAGCCTTGATGAGGAATTCCGCGTACGGCATCCCGAAGGCCGGCGCGAACTGCGCGAGTTGGGCAGCCTTGGCGAACTGGGACTGGGCCAGCTCGGGCAGGCCCTGCAGTTCGTGCGCGCGCGCCAGCATGAGGTGGGCGCGCGCGGAATCCGGCACGTCGCGAAGGATCGTGCGCAAATCGGTGACCGCTTCCTCCAGCCGACGGTCGTCCATGGCGATGCTGGCCCGGAGCAGCAACCCCTGCTCGTTGCGGGCGTCACGGGTGAGGATCTCGTCCGTGAGTGGCTTCGCGCTTGCCCTGTCCCCAGCGG